>VZZY01021574.1:37762-58067 GCA_013400335.1 Eurystomus gularis | reverse complement strand
CTACGAGGACAGCTGCAGCCTGGAGAGCAGCGGGAGCAGCGGGACCCGGGATGCGGAGCCCGGCGACCCCCAGCCCCCGCAGCCTGCCGCCGGCGACCTGGGCACGGCCGGGGGGATGCTGCTGGACCTCGCCGTCAAGCGCCCCGTGGTCAGGTCGAAAATCAAGGTAACTGCCTGCAGCCCCGCTGTCCAGCTCATGGAATCGTTATGGTTGGAAAGGACCACCAGGATCATCAAGCCCAACCTTTATCCCAACATCTCTAACCACTAGACCATAGCCTCAAGTGCTACATCCACTTGTTTCTTAAACACCTCCAGGGATGGTGACTCCACCACCTCCCTGGGCAGCCTGTTCCAGTGCCCAGCCTCCCCGGTGATGAGGTGACCCCGCGTCAAGGGCAGGGCCCGGCTGCCGCCTGGGGACACCGGGAGAGAGCAGTGCCCACCGTGGCCCCCCTGCCAGGGTTGACAGCACTTGTCTCGCACACCGAGACGGAGGCCCGCCAGAGCGGCTGCCCATGGAATGGCAGCGGCAGGGCGAGCCTCGTAAGCGATGTCCCATAATCTTCCAGTGCCCTTTGCCTTCCCTTATCCCTGCCGGGGACATGCTGCCCATGACCTGCTTGGCTTAGGTCCCACAGGAGTTCTGAACCCATCCAGGAAGGACCAGCCCTGGCAGCTGGGAGTCATGCCCCACAGTGTGGGGGTGGATCTTGTTCCTTAACATGGGGCCTCCTTAAAAGGCTGCCTTCTGGGTTGTAGTCAAGCCTTCGCCAAGGGGGGCTGCTGTGAACCCTGCTGCTGCCCACTTACCCTCCTGGCTTATCGAGATAACAGATAGGAAAAGGTCCTCCTTCAAAGCTGTGAAAGGCCATTGCCACCTTGAGGTGGACCTGCAGGTTCGAGTGAAATGAAGCCATTATCTGTCGATTAGCTTTGCTGAAGAGCCTCTCTGCTGTGTGGGCAGGAACTCTTGCTGTCCAGGTGTCCCCTGGGCAGGGCCAGCAGAGCAGAGCGGTGATTTCCCTCCCAAGGCTGAGAAGGCAAATCGCTCGTGGGCTCCTCATGGTACCGGAGAACCCAAGACCAAGCTCCTAAAGCTTCGTGGTAATGTAGATGAGGTGGGAAGACCATGTCCATCTCTGAACATCCAGGGTTTCCCTCAGCAGAAGTGGAGCCAGGCCACCCATGCTAGGAAGGAGATGTCTTTACTGGTGGACAGTTAACACCTCGTTAAGCCCTCCCTGTTGCTTTGCTGGATGGAGCTGTAACAATTCCCGCTGACAGCCTTTTGGACACTGTTATTAACACTCATGATTAACACTAGGTTTTCACCTCAGTTATATGTGGCCGCATGAGGTGGAGTCCTACCTGTTGCCCAACTTCCCAGCCCACTCCCCCTCTAGTTTCACATCTCGTGGTTTCACAGCTGACTTTTAAAAATCTTTCTTTACAATTTCAGGTAGTGTTGCTTCAGTAGCAAGTAAAGGAGGGGGATTTGGAAAAGTAACTGTCTCTTCAGAAGAAAGAAACCCCAAACATATTCTTGTCTTTGCCCCACTTCTGTTTGACTTTAACCTGCTTTGTATAATTTAACCCTGGCTATTAGCGAGTGTCACAGTGAAACCTCGTTTTGGCAGAGCTGGGTTTCTCAGTGCCACTGAAACTCCCCACGAGCACGGTGAGGGAGGGACGTGTGTGCATGGTGCTGCCCGCTCCACTGGCTTTCCCCCATCCCAAGTGGCTAGTAGGGAGCACGTCCGCTCCCCCACCAATAATTAAACTAATAGCAAAGTATTTGCATCTTCCAGACATCTGAGGAATGCTCTTCGGAAGAGCTGAATCATCAGTGTCTCCTTTAGTCAAGTTAGGTCATGGTGTTGGCGCAATATTATTGGTGTTAGGAGCGGGAATGAGATTAGCCCCTAATGACACTCTGCTGTTAATTAATGAGCCGGAGAGACTGGTGAGTGCCATTGTTTCAGTCTCTGCTGAGTCAGCACATTGTGCCTTTGGTTTACCTCCCGAAACCTACCTTTTTTTTCACTGCTGGCCATTTTTCAAGGGACCCAGAGCTGCTGGAAGTGTGATCAGCAAAGGCGCCATGGGGGTACAACTTTCTCATGCCAGGGAGGGCCTACTGTCTCCATCCGGGATATTAGCTGAGTGCGGGAGTGAACACGCATGCGGCCCCACGGAGAGGTGCTCACAGCCTGAGCCTGTGTGCTCACAGATGCAGCTGGACAAGGGTCCCTGCCTCCTGTACATAGGCTTTAACACCTGAAGCCAGGCTGGCCAGCGTTGCATCAGTCCCAGACTGTGCACGTATCATCATATCACATCATATATCATATCATATCATATCACATCATATCATATCATATCATATCATATCATATCATGTCATAGAATGGTTTGGGTTGGAAGGGACCTCAAAGATCATCTAGTTCCAACCTCCCTGCCATGGCAGGGACACCTCCCACTAGAACAGGTTGCTCAAAGCCCCAACATGAAGTCACCCACTTGATTGCAAGGGAAGCGTGAAGGTTTCATCAAGCGAGAAACTCCCAAATGCTTTCACTTTTCATTTTTGATAGAAGCCAAGAACTTTTTAATGCCATGATGAGCCATCCCTCTGTATTTGTTTGTTTACTGTTGATCTTTGTCATTTCAATGCCTACTCACCCAGTTCCCTTCCATTCCTTAGTTCACCACCGGCACCTGTAATGATGCTACGGTGCATAGCTGTGAGCTGTGTGGCAAAGGCTTTCGCTTGCAGCGGATGCTCAACCGTCACATCAAGTGTCACAGCCAGGTGAAGAGACACTTGTGCACCTTCTGTGGAAAAGGCTTCAACGACACCTTTGATCTGAAAAGACATGTCCGGACCCATACCGGTGAGAACGTGTTCATTGGGAGCTTGCAGGCAGCTATGGGTAGTGGGAGAAGGGAGGTGGGAGAAGGGGTGAGATGGGACAAGAGTGAGCAGAGGGTGAGGGCAAGCCAGCAAGACAATAATACAAAACCCAGTTGAAAAGCATTTGCAAAAAAATAGCGAGGATCCAGTGGAGGAAAGGAAAGGATGTGAGTGTGGACAGATAGAAGTCCTGGGACTAAAAAAGTCTGAGAAGAACTGATGAAATCTGTGTGAAGCAGTGTGGGTGTGTGAGATCCGGCAGCCACATGCTGCCGTGCCTGGGTCCAGACCGGGAGAACCCACCCAGAATAACTCACCTGGGATGACTCGCTGTGTGGAGTGCAGTGTGTACGGGTGAGCAGAGGTCGGCAGTGGATGAGAATGCTTTGCCCTCTAGAGGCAACCAGCAGCAGGTTCTTGGGTTTGTTTAGCCCTTGCAAAACTTCCCTGCTGGCGGTCCGTGGAACGGGGTTATAGCTTGATTTTGGCACCATCTGTAGAAACCAGTGTGGGTCATGCCGTGCCTCCAGCTTCTACACACCTGACATCTGCGAACCCCTCACGCTGCATCCCTGACTGCTGCGGGCTACCAGCTCCTCCAGCCCCCTTTTGGAGCCATTTCCCTCTGCATGTCTGGCCATTCAGATCAGTTTGGCCACTGGGCTAAACTCTGTCTACTCTCTTGTTGTGTGGGTCACAGCATGGGATGAAAATCAGGAGCAGTGGGTTGAAAACCTCCTGATAGTCATTCCTGCTCTGGACAGAGCAGGGGTAAAAAAGTTGCCTTTAATCTGGGCTAGTTCCCTCCTCCCTGCTTGCATCTACACCAGGTGCACAGGCACAACTAAGGGTGCTGTGATTTGAGCCCATGATGGCATTAGAAGCAAGAAAAAAGTGTCCCTTTCCCTGCTCAGCTCACTCTGGTTCCCATATCACTCCTCTGGGCTGGAGGGATGTGCTTTCCATGGCCACTGTGTGGTGGGGTTGGTTCCTGAGCCCACCCCAAACAGCGGCAGTTGTGTTTCTTTGAACCAGATCAGTTGCCTCAGATGCAGCTGACTGGTCACAGAAGTGACTGGGAGCAGGAAGAACACCACCTTTTTTTGTTTCTCTTTCTTCTTTGTCATGGAAGCAGTGGATTAAACACACACCAACCCCATCCCCACCAAGCAAGATGCTTTCTGGCAGGCCAAGCTGGCTTTGCCGAGGTGGCTTTGGCTCTGCACTGTAGGGCACCCATAAGATGCAACCACCGCATCACTCAGGCACGTTCCAGCTTTCCAGATCTGTGGTTACCTACGGGACCCACTCATTGTTTGGGCTCACTCTGCAATGCCCTGGTTTTGGCTTAGGCACCATTAACTAGGAGAACTGCTAGGGGTGACGCAAGTATGTTGGTAGGCAGGAGGTGTTTCTTAGCAGTAGAGCTCATGGAAACAATGCTGCCTGTTTCGATGGGAAACTTTGGCTGGAGCCAAAGTTTTGGGCTCTTTTGGTTTGTTTGCAAAGCTTTCATGTGGAAAGGAGAGCTGCTGGCTGTGAGTGGGGAGGTGCCGCAGGGGTATGGCTGAAGTATGGAGTCGGTGCTTCTGAAAGAAGTGGTTTTTCAACTTGTCCCCTCATCTTTTGAGATTTATAAACTAAATCCAAGAGGGTCTCTCCAAGAGGGTCTCTGTTCAGAAGCTATATATATATACACATACTGTGGCAGGGAGGGTTGAACTTGCTATACAGGAGTGGAGCCAATTTTGTAAAACTCTGAAAGGGAAGAAAGATCTTTGTACTGGACAGGAGTGAAAAGCCACTGACCCAGAAATGTGAATCTTATGGTTAAATTGCCCCAAAATTTACTAGAAGAAATCTGGCATCACTGTTTCTCCTCTCCAGTGTAAAGCCGGGATGAACAGTCACGTACATTGTATTTGCCCAGTGCCCTTGGGTCATGGCGGCGTGGGGGAGATGGAAGCTGGCTGCAGCAGTGGCACCATTCGTGTGTTGGCAGAAATATTTTTCAGGCCAAAATATGGCATCTCTGAAAGCAGTGGCCTTCTTCATGTCAAAGTTGATTGCTGTTCAGGAAAGCTGGACTGTATCTGAATGTTAAAAAGGAGCTGAATGGGCTGGAAGTGGTAATGTGGGCTTTATTGTGTAGCTACAGGTGCTCATCTACACGTGCTTTAGTGAATGTCAGTGTCCAGTGGAAATTGTCCTTCAGCGTTTGTAACCAGACTGTGCATCAGTAGCGTAGTGTCAGCGTGAAAGCTTAATGTCTCAGTCTAGCTTCATGGTATAAGCAGACTTAAACATTAAAAAGTAACTAATATACACAGTAAAATAAAATTTTAAAATGATTCCTCAGTAACGAAGAGGTTCCCACAGCCCTCATGGGCTGGGCCATCCTGGCACTACCCTTCTTGTGCTGGTATTCATGCCTGTGGAGCACCACTGGCAGCAGGAACCAAGGACAGTGAAGGTTTAAATTGCCTTCGGAGGAGCATGAAACTGCACCCAAAGTATTGTTTGTAAAAAATAACACTTTTGTGTGTGAATTCTGCTGAAGATTTGGAGTTTCCCTCCAATTCCAGTTTAATGTAACTGAAGCAGTCTCACAGCAGCAGGTATTAGGAAACTTTAGTCTTGATAGTTTAAAGCAGTACATGAGGATAACCTCCTTTTACAAGACTTGCAAAAATGCAGTCAAGATGCTGCTCACTGGAACTCCTAATTAGTTTGGATTTCTGGTAGAAGGATCCGTGACTGATGGTGAACTTCACACAATGTGATGACAGTTACACCTGGCTGTACGGACTTGTGTGCTCTGCTAGGGTCACCATAGGTCTGACCTTCTACACGCTCAGGTTCCACCTTTCATTCGGAAAAGAGAGAGGTTTAGGTGACACTTTGCATCAGTTTTGGGGCTGGTCTTTGGAAACTTACTGAGCTAGTCCAGTTAGAAAAATCACAGCTGGTTTAGGTTTTTTCAAGTGTCGCTCAACCCTGAGTTATTTGTTCTTCAAGTACTAGGGGATTGTTGTTAAACCAGTGTTGATTGGTAGTAAAATGGTTACTCTTCACTGCTCAGTATTTTTGCAGCGTTGGTTGTCTGTGCTGGATGAAACTGCTCAGGCCTTCAAATGACAAGGCAGCCCCTTTTGGAAGGAAAACACATGAATGTGTCTTTTATGATAAGACACATACGTGTCTCATGGGATAAGTGTGTGGAGACACACATAGGTATTTCTTTCATCTTAAAGCACTTCTTGAACCTGAGCTTGTCATCTCAATTGTCAAATCTATATTCTACAAAAGCACTCTCACTCCTTTGAAGCACTGTGACTGCTGTATGTTCCAGTTGGGCCACTGCTCACTGAGGCCTCATTAAGCTGGGCTCACTAAAAGAGAAAACCCAACATCTTAGCAAGATACAAGATTTCATTCATTATAAAAGCCAAAATGAAAGGTTAGCTGGAACCCATAGTTTTACCTAATCACAGGACTTCAAAAAGTATAAGGGGTAAGTTTTGCAAGAGCTGATAATGGCTTCTTCTGTAGGACCAAAGCGCTGACGGGCACCTGTTATCCTCTGTGTCTGCCTAAGTCTTCTTAAAAGGTTTTCTATGCCTAAATGTATCAACCCACTCCTGAAAATTTCAGCCTGAAAGTAAGATGTTTTATTTAGACAGATCGTTCCTGAGGCTAGTAGCTCCCTGCTGCTGGGTATTTGTTCAATAGCTGACACACCAGAGCCTTGCTCTTAGATGGTTCCTCAGTCAGCTGTCGCATGTAAATCAGAATAGTCATCGCTGCCTTTTAACATTGCAGGAATTCGCCCTTACAAATGTGAGGTTTGCAACAAGGCCTTCACCCAGCGCTGTTCCCTGGAGTCCCACCTTAAGAAGATTCACGGCGTGCAGCAGCAGTATGCTTACAAACAGAGGCGAGATAAACTTTACGTGTGCGAAGACTGCGGCTACACAGGCCCCACGCAGGAGGACCTGTACCTGCACGTTAGTAATGTTCACCCTGGAAGCGCTTTCCTGAAAAAAACCTCAAAAAAACTTGCAGCTGTTTTGCAAAACAAACTGAGCCCTGTCCTGCAGAGGAACTCCAAAGATGACGACAAAGATGAGTAACACTGTGGATTACAGTGGTCTAAAGGAATGAAGTTTACATGTAGGACTATATATATATATATATATATTATTTTTTTAAACACAATTTGGAGAGAAATCCCTAAAATGAAAGGGATGCTTTTGTTAATGGGACTCTCTTGATATTCCTAGAATCTCGACTTGAAAGAAATATTCCCATATATGATGCAAACATCAGACATTTTTATCTGGCCAAAGAAATGAGAAAGCTTGGAAAGGGCTGTCACCTTTTGGATGGAGCATTTACTGAACTGACATGCAGGCAACCCGTTCTCTGTTGCAGCTCTGCCCCATGTCCGAGGGGCCACTGACAAATACAGTCACCCTTCCCCAGCGTGTTTTCTAAAGACAACAACCATAACCTCCCATACAAACTACTTCTGAGAGGTTTGGGTGCAAAGTGCCATGTAAGAGCAGCTACTAGTATATTGTTCTATGCAAAATTAATTAAAATGATCTTAATAACAGGCGTGCATTGTTTTGGTAAATAAGTTAAAATATGCAAATAACCATAACTCTGTGCCCTGTGCAGGACACTAACAATTCCAAGGTGAGCTCAAACTTTTTTTTTTAAGGATGCAGAGATTTTTCCTCCCAAAATTTCACTACCAGTGAATCAGATTATTCCAGGCCAGACTTATGGTTGTGTTTTAGGGACTTCAAGCTGTGAATTTACTTTTATCACGTTTAGATTTAAGTGTAACCTTAATTCTTATGTTCTTGGACTTGTCACGCTTACTCTGGGGATTATTACCACATCCTTTTAAGATACAGCAACACCAACCCAGAAACCCAAAGAAAACACTTTAATAACTTGAAGATACGTATTTTCCGTCACAATGAAATGCAATTTTGTGTGTATTTTATGGTGTGTGCATGTGTGTGCGTGCGTTTGTTTGGGGACTTTTTTCTTTTTAACATTCAAGTGCCTGTTTGCTAATACAACAGAGCAGTGCAATGCAGTGAGAAGGGCGACTTCGCCCGTCTCTGCCTTGTGAGATCAGTGCCAAACTGTGGGCGTGAATTTGGCCTCTCATCTGTAGCCACTGTCAGATATGAAAGCTCCTAGTGAGACTGATGCTATGAGGGAAGGAGGTGGTGGTGATGAGGGATTGGTACTACATCTCTTTTGGATTTCCCCCATAGTCCTGCTCCAGGTCTTGTTGACCTGGGACAACCAAGAAGATAGCCTACAGGGCCCATTGAGTGCAAACGTAGGGATTTAAAAAAAAAGGGGAGAGGGATGCCCATATAACTCACGTTACTGAAACCACCTGACACTTCAAGACTCTTCAGAAGCTGCTGCAGCCTTTACTGGGCACTTGGGTATCTGTATAAATGACAGGGTGGGGTGGTAACTTCCTCAGCAACCACAAGGTACTCCAGTCCAAGCACATGTTATTAATCTGTGTCTTAATGGACACAGCTGCTAAACAGGTTTTACATCCATTTAAATGCATAACAATTAATGATTTCATTTGTAAATTCCAAAAATCCACTTCATGCTCAAAATAAAGCTGTACATTTGGGGAGGATAAACTGTCTATTCTAGATATGGTGTATATTCTATAAACGTTGAAACAGCAGCTTAAAAGTAACCCACCTAAAATACAGGGCCACAGCCAGGACATTCAGAGTAATTACGACTAAAATGATAAGATTCTGAGTGTCTTTGCAAGAATTGTTAAAATCTTCTCGATTTGCCTCAGTTTTGTACAGGCGTCTGCTTGGGGCTTTTGTGGGGAAAAGCTTCCAGGGGTTTTAAAGCATTTCTAATGATACTAGTATTTTATTCAGCACAACTGTCAGTGCTTGGGCCCTTGAAAACACGGATAATAAAGCCATGCTACTGTGTAAAGAACAAACTTGTCATCCTATGTAACGGGAAAGTTTGCAGAGTACTTTAATAAATGGGAAGTCCACGGAAAAAAGCGCCTGAGATAAATTAGAAGATCCTTACTTTGCAAAAAGAACTAAAGCCTATGCGTCGATCCTCAGTTCTTCTGAGATCATGCCATTGTAACCGAATAGTGTAAACGGGAGGTTACTCACCCTGAGCAAAGCCTGTGTGCTTGCAAACACACGGACAGAGCTGCCTGGCTAAGAAAAGTGTTAACAGCTGGTTCAGCCAGTCGTGCTGGTGACACTCCCCTGTAACTCGCTCAGGGGCGTCTCAGCCATGAAACCTAACCGCTGAGTTCAGCTCCTGGGTGGGACTGTTCAGTACAGCCCATCTGAGCAAAGTTACTACCCTTTGCCTAACTGCAAAGGATTCTGGTGCGTAGCTCTGCTGAAACTTCCTCCCTTACGCTGGAGCAGTGGAGGTGTGGCTGACACCCTCCCCTCCCTGTCAAGCTGGAGACACATTTTATGTGTGCGTGTGTGGTTGGGGTTTCTTTTCCCTCCTGTAGCATGTATTGCTTTTGATTTCCCGCCAGTGTCACTGTCAAAGCACATCCCTGCAGAAAAGAACTACAGACACATCGAGGTGGCCCATCTACGTGATCTCAAAGCATTCACAGCAACAGAGAAAAGAAGCAGTTAACAGCACACAGAAGAAAAACCACTCTGGATGAGAGCAAAGCTCTGACAAGCTGAACCTCGTAGCTGGAGTAACTGCCCCAAGTGTCTGGCCGGTTTTTCTGCAGAGGACAGATACTGCCTGTAGCAGGTGCCTGAGGCACCTCACTTTAACAGCCTGGCAAGTTGAACTAGTCACAAAGCGGGTGTGAGCTGGCATGACACTGGCGATGGCCATCTACCAGTTCTGTTATGGGACAAAAGTGGCGCCATCTTGTGCCTCTACAGAAGTGTTCCAAAGCTCACCCAGAGATGCCTGAGGCAGCCAGACTTTCAAAAGTGCTACACACAGTAACTGCCACAGTCTTTGAAGGCTGGCTGTCTTCTCCTGGCCCTCTGATGGTACAGACTCATCCGAGACAAAGATAGATTTACAAACTGACATTGCCAGTGAAGCTGGCAGCCTTCCTCAGACACAAGGCTTTGGTTGAACAAATGGACATCTGTGAAGCCAACAGGTGCCCACACTGCCCAGGTGCTAGACTTGTCCTTTTTCACTAGGAGGCAGGATGAGCCTGAAATCTACAGACATCTAATGGCTGTACCATGTGCTGATGAAGGCAATCCCACCCAAACATTGCTCAACTATTCCGCACTCTTGATTTATCCAGTCTCAATCACCCCAGAGAATTAAGCTCCTGCTTCTGCCCAGGCATCTTATCTCTTGCCTATGCCCGCCCTCTTTGGATCTACAGAGCCATCTTTCACAGAAAATTGACAGTGTTCAGTGACGTTGAAACACCCACTTGCAAAATTCTGTGATGTGGGAAGATACTTGTAAAACAGGTAGAACTTCCGAGTGCTCACGCAGCATTGTCGTGGTTAGTCATCTCTGAACCCAGGTTCTCAGTCTCCATGGTTTGTCTTTTTAGATACAAATCTGAGTGATCTTAACATCACCCAGACCAGGTTTGAATAAGCAAGTACCACTATAACTAAGTTTCATTGCACAGGTTTCAGTTCAGTGCTCAAGGAGCAGAGGATTGCGCACTGTAGAAGTTTAAGATTCTTCAGCAGCAAGCCCACCCACTGGTTTTTTTAGGTACCCTCTGGCTGATTTTCTTGAAGCTTATGGGCTGGTCACGTTTTTATTTGTAATCTGCAGTGGTATTATTAAAATTCATACATACCATTTAGAGAAAACAAAGAAAGCGAAGAAAAAAAGCTTTCCAGGTGTGCAACACACAAAGGAACACCACCCGACCATCATCAAGGCTTATCTCTTGACTTTATGAAACAAGCTTAAAAACTAACTTCTGTTTTAGAACATTCATTCATGAACTTATTTGTAAAATAACCAACCCCAAACCACAAAAAACCAATCCCCCCCCAATCAATCAGCAGCTCTTCACTCTTCACTCAGCTCAGCTTCAAAGTTACAAGCCTGTTTCTATAAAGAAACTTACTCTCACTGGCAAATGCTGTGACAGTGGCGATCGTTCCACACGGGAGCTCGGCCTCACAGCGAGGTCAGGAGAGCTCAAGACAGCAGCGTTTGTGGCCTGCACAGAGCCTCACAACCTAAGGCACAAAGCCCATTTACACTCTCTGTTCTTTTCTGTGGGCCGCACAGGCTGTTAAGAAATTTGCAGGAGGAGCCACTAGAAGCAGTCAGACTTCCCACCCTTCAGAACTCTTGCTGGAAATTTCTAAGCGTATCAGTCACAATTCTGCTCCTCTTTTGCTGAGCCACTTCTGCCAAATGATCACTTTGATTTTAAATAAGTGCTTATGAGAACTTTGGTTATAATTCTTAGCACAGTTTTTCCAGTTGCTGCTGTCAGAAAAACCACGAATAGTGACAAGCCCGTTAATAGACACCTTTGAGATGAGCAAGACCTAAGCTGACTGAAACCCAGACTCGTATATTCATTTGTTTACCATTTGCATTTCCCTCAGCTCAGAAAACGCAGATGTCACTTTGCTTTGGT
Organism: Eurystomus gularis; assembly: GCA_013400335.1. Classification (NCBI taxonomy): domain Eukaryota; kingdom Metazoa; phylum Chordata; class Aves; order Coraciiformes; family Coraciidae; genus Eurystomus; species Eurystomus gularis. The sequence continues at coordinate 46,488 of VZZY01021574.1, read as the reverse complement.
TCACCAACTTCATTTTCAAAGCCTCAGATCTGGAACAGTTTTCTTTTCTCAAAAATGACAACACACAGATGACTGGATTGAATCGTTTTACTTTGTAATACAAACTTTCCTATCAATCTCAGGTTGTACAAACTGTGCAGGGTAAAACAGAGATGAGTTAAGTTGACTTTGTCCTGCCTGGTCCACTTAAGCCACCTAAAATGTAAGCAAATACACATTCCCCATTTCAAATTTTCTTGCCCTTTTTTTTTGTGTTGGGAGGGCGGGAACCCTGATATTTAGAAACTAGCCTAAATTCCTCAGAAAAGAATATTTATTAAACCAGCAGATTTAAACAAGGGATTCTTGCTTTGCCTCCGTGCTCAGACCACTTGCCTTTGCACAGCTCAGTTTGGGTCAGTTTCTGTCCATGTACGCTTCAAGGCGCAAAAGCCACTTATTCCAGTACTGCGAGCACAGACCAGGACCCATGAAATGCGGATGCGCGGGGGAGCCGTTCTTATAGGCGACCACAATGAGTCCACACCTAACCTACAGTCAAAACCAGAAGGCTGTCAGAAATTCAACGTTAATATGCAACCTCAATCAGCAGTTCTAAAAACTGAACCGCACTGTAGAATGTCATCTTAACATACAAGAATTGTAAATAAGGAACGGGTAACAAAAAAGAGCAGGAATTCACCATTAAATACTTGGAGACTAACATTCAAATGCACCAAAGACTCGATCAGAGCCCAAAGCTGTGACTAACTTTGGTGAAAACCAGGGGACCAGAACTCTGAGCATCGGAGCGATAGAACCTTGCAGATGCTGGTACAGCTCCCAGTGACTGACGAGGTTTTGCCTGGGGTCATATAACCAGACTGATGCCACTCTCCAGAGTCGGTCTGAATGGAAAAGGTTACTTAGGTATGTTCTGTCAAGTATGTTACACTTGACAAACATCTAATCCAAATCCCAAGCAGCCACCAGCATGAAGAGAAAGCAGTGGAGGACAGGAGGCTAAATAGCAGAATTCTAGAATTATTGCCTATATTTCACTCTGTAAGGTGCAAGTTTAAGTGCTTATGTTTCCTGACCTCTGTAGTATTCTATAAAGTCCTTTGCACAACCTATGAATTATTCTGCTCTCTCCTGCTTTGTATTTTCCCCCTTCAATGCTTTGTATTGAAATAGCAATACTTCAGGCCAAGCAGGCCTGGCTAGAATTGTGTTTGGAGTCTGCCCAAACTGTCTTCTGATTAAGTGATTGACAACAGACTGTTCTCCTCTGAGGAAATGCTGCACAGCTTCAAAACACTCTAAGTAAATCACTTAGTCCCTCATTTGCTCGTGGGATATAGCAACACATGACAGAAGCAATGCCCTCCCACACTATTTCCCTGCCTGCAGGCTCTTTTGCTTTACTTTTCCTCCACCACTCTACCCTTGACACAAGCAAAAACCACACAGAACAAAGCACATCTGAGCTAAGATGCTGAGTGTCCCTCAGTCCCACCACACAGTTCCTTAAAACCGCTGCAAACATGCTGCTGACAGGCAAAGGCAGCAGGATTAGCAAGAGTAGTGGAGTTATTTCACAACATGTCATCTTAAACTGATCTAATACTGGGCCACTTTACTACAAATCCTACCAACAATTCCACGACGGACAGGAGGTGCTAAAGGCAGTAGGTGGGGGGGAATGAAAATAACAAGACAAGTGGGTGCTGCCACTTGTCTTGGCAGGTAGCTGGCTTACTGACCTGGAAGTCATAATTGGCATCATGATTTATGGCTCCAATATATGCTGCAACCTGTAATGGGTTGTCAAAAGTATTCTTCAGGAATGGTTTCGGTTTCTCTGAAGTTTTCCAGTCAATCACACACAACTGGCCTCTGCATAAGAGAACAAGATAGGACAATGTTTTAAACTTAAGTTTAGTTGTAAGTAAGAAATAAGGGATGAGACACCAAAGAAAGTCGTATCACTCGGTCTGTTTCACACTGACGTCACGTTGCTCATTGCTAAAGCAAGTCTCTTCCACGCTGGTAGTTTAGACCTCAAAAATCGAGAGACTTGCTAACATCTGCTGCAGGTCCTGGCAACTGCTGAGGATCACTTAACCCTGCCCCACTCACACCTTGCTTCAGTATGGAATTCTCCACAAGCTCCAGCCTGGGACACAGCCTCCCACATGCCACGGAGCACCACACAAGACTGGCATTGTCAGGTTTCTTAGAGAACCAGTACCTCACCGATACTTAGCCACGCAGTCCACCAGGCCCAGATACTGAAGAGTCTCATGCTGAACTGCACTTTCCAGAGCTTTCACTTCGCTGATATCTTCTAGGACATGTTGCACACTTGATATGTAGCCGGAAATAGTAACATCATCTCTCTGTTCCTTAGTTGCTGTCTCTTCAGACAGGAACATAGATTCCAAAGCTGCATGAAAGAGCTCTCCTTGGAGGAAAAGATCTAAGAAAAACGTTACAAACCCCCACATTTTAGACACTACTCATGACACCCAATGGACTTGTATTCTAGATGTTATAAAACACAGCTCTTAAACCAGTCCTGTTCTTTGTACTGAAAGCTTGGGGATGTGGGGAGGAGAAGGGAATGAGACAGAAAGTGACATTATCCACAGTGAAATCAGTATCTCTTCTATTACTGCTTACTTTACTCTTTTGCTCTCACTAATTACTCAGAAACAAAATATGACTTTTAATTTATTGTTTATTCAAAGGCATTTGTGAATGTCTATGAATTTAAAATACTACTCTAGGCTGCCTTTGCTTCTTTTGCTGTATTGGTTCATTTGAATGGAACTAATCTCCTGAAATAGATGGGCTTAGTTCTAGGAGTAAGGGCTTCTCTCAGAAATGATTCCAAGAAAGATGCATCAACACAGGATATTCCGTTTTGAAAAGCCTAACAATCCATGTAAGGAGCGCTCAGTATTTACCAACCTTGCTACAAGAAGCTACCTACTGTTCCCCAGGTCCTCCCAGATCCCCTCCTGTCCTACAGCTTGGAGGAAGTCACCTTTTAAAGTCTTAGGAAATGAAAACCTCTAAAGGCGCGGTCATTTCATAGGTGGGGCTCTTATATACTGGATAACTAAGTAGTTACTGTAGAACTTCAACATCAAGAGCAAGGCAGGGGTTTTTAAACACTCAAGACGATACAGTTTCCAGATGCTTATTTCCATCTTGTTACAAAGTGGTTTTGTGGCTGCCAACAGGCCCAAAAACACCAGCTGGAAAAAAACTATTTGTAAATAGAGACTAGCAAATAGAGATAGGAAGGAGAGGCAGATAGGATACAGCAAAGGATGTCTACAGCCTGATTCTTGTTTCCCACACATTTCTGACTCCATTTTAGTGGTCCTAGAGCAAAGATTGGAGCTTAGATTCACGGGTAACAGGCATGCTCATAATAAGCTCTCACCCCTTGAAATGGAAACAACTTAATGGGAAACCCTTGACTAGCAGGGCCCTTGACTGCAGCTCTGCTAGCACATCCCAGCCGCTCTCCCGACTACTGCTCCTACTTTCCAACTACTCTGTGGTCACACTTACTTTTAGTATACTCTTCAAAACCCTCTTTTCCAAGTTCCTGTATCATTTTCTGCTTCCATCTTTCAAGATAAAAAGCTTGCTGCGGAGAAACGGTCTGTTGAAGAACACGGGTAACACTGGGCATTTTCGTGTTTTGTAAAGCAATTTTCCTGGGCAGGTGTGAATCACTGTTGAGAGGGGGAATCCTCTTGTTGGGGTTTATTAAAGGAACCCAGTTTTTAGGATTTTTTATTTCAGTTTTAACTGGAGGTCTGTGTTTATCTGGTGGCCCATATAACAAGTTGTCTTCTTCAAATATTGTCTCTGGTGTTTGGGCACTGGTTTTGTAAGATGTAACAGAGTAGACCAAGTTCTTGTATTTTTCTTGGTCAACGTGTTCATAACCGTTTACTTTTTTCTTTTTACTATGAAGACACACGGAGGTAGTCAGACACACAAATGGGAACTGCTTTTGGCAAAAAGGTATTTGGAAAAGTATTTCCAGTTTCCCAGACAGGAGCTGCAGGAATTTCATTCTGACAGGAAGCATTTGTGAGTAGCTAGAGTTTTCCTTCTTCTGTTAGGAACAGTCTGTAGGTTACCACATTTTCCCCCTGTGGAAAAAGAAATTTGTGATTTCCAGAGTCACAAAACTCTAGTATAAATCCATTTTTGCCCTTTGCCAAACAAAGAACTGCTATGGTCAGAAAGTGTCTTCATATGCTTTATGTCACCAAAACACCTTTAGATAAATAATACAGTAAGAGAAAGAACCCCTAAGCAATGAAAAGAGGAAATGATCCTGTAAAGAACTGATGACGGGTCCATAAAAATCTGGAACAGGGCAAACACATAAAGATGTTGCAAGTAGCAAATGCTGCAGCAGAGGATGCTCTTACAGCAACAGGATCAGAACTTTCACGAAAACAGACACAAAAAACTGATCTGCAACAAACAACCTCCTCAAAAGAGGGAAGGAGAAATTTTTAAAAGTAGGTTACACAGAAGGGAATGAAGCAAATCCATTGCTGTGAGGTATTAAAAATATTTAAGTTCATAGCAGATGCCCAACTTAAGGGGATTGCGCGGAAAAAGTACCTTCTGGAGAATAAAACCACATTTTTCTTTGATGTACCTAGGAGAAGGAACACAGCAGCAGGACATGCACTCTGAAATTGGGAGATCAGAGACTGAGAAAGCCAAAGAGAGACCAGATATACTGTGAGAATCTTCACATTCAAATAATTCTTTTAAAGATTAGAGTAAAAGTATTTTCTGTGATTCTGTGATTTCTAAACTGAGTCTTAAACACAGTTGTGTTCTAAGACACTTAGGAAGTTTAAAAGCAAAAACAGTACACCAGAAAGACCATTCACAGCATAGCTTTCAAAACCGCACTGTAATTGCAGTGCTGAGTCCTAGGAAAGGTGATGCACATGGAGAAAATGTAAACACTTGAGCACTGGCATTTAAATCAACACCAAATACTTGGAGAATTGAGGCCCTATTCTCCTACTGAAAGTTATCTGCTTACCATTACAATTTCCCCCCCATCCACTGCAAATAAAGAGCACAGGCAATGCAGGCTGCCACCTCACATCAGCATTTTGCTCCTGACCACACTTTTAACATTTATCTTTTCTTTCCCCACGCTTCTCACACAGCACTTCATACACTTCCCAAGCCGTAGGTGCCACAGAGAACAAAAACATAGTAGGACTTTTTTTGTATGGACAGATCCTGCCTTCACGCAGAACTGCAGTGACACCAACGTGTGGGTGCAGGCATCTGTCACACAGAAGAGTTTGCAGAAATGGGGCTTTATCGGCTGCAGCTGATTAGATCGAGGCATCTTGTAGCAAGAGGCTGAGACCTCGGACTCGGGTTCCATAAATATTGTTCTTCATCTGTGAAGGACAAAACCATCCAGCTGTAGAAGTTTAATCAGGAGTAGGCAGATAAACTCCTTTTAGTCTTTACGGTTTTTACGTTTTCACACTGACTTTGTATGGTTTGGACAAATAACTGCTCTGTAACCTGGTACAAAATTAACCTGTCAAAAGCAAATCTGAACCAGAAACACACCATTAGGTTGGATCAGAACCTTGTGTCACACAGCAGTGGCATTTCTGTCTTAGTTCCAGGTGTCCTACAGCTAGATTTGCCATATTGTTGTTAGATGGTCTCACTCAGCCTTAATATAGATTTCTTATAATTACAATGCATATCAATCAAAACAGTTAATAATTATCAAACTGCTTCAAGGTCCATAAGAGCGTTATAGAGGAAAATATTTAAAGTATCAACTGGTTAATGCTGCTAACTTTTTACAGTCTGATTGGATACAAAGCAAGCTACCTCACAAAGGAAACCTTGCCATTTAAGATACTTCGAATGTGTCACTTCCCTTTTTTAATCACTACAGTATAGTTAATATCAAACCAAATCTAAATCTGTTTTCCTTATCCAGCAGAACTAGGCACTCTTCTTTTCATCTTCCAGTATTCAAAAGAAACAACAGATGTGATCCCCTGAGCATCCCCTGACCTTTAGATTCCTGTCAAAACTACTCTTCTGCCTGCACATGAGAAAAACACAGTCAGGCACATTACAAAAGGACAAACCAGACAATTTCAACCATTTTACCACCATTGTGGTAAGCAAGTTTTGCCAAAAACCAGAACAACCTGCTTTAGACTGGTTACATGGGAGCAAGAAAGACTGTCTATGTTCTGTAACTTAAGTTCTGCCCTGCTTAATTTCATGAACATTTGAGGAAGTTTTACAAATTTAAGTGAAAGAACCAAATCTTATGTTACCTCTCATTTCCTAATTGATGTCAAAAAGCTGTTTCTACAGCTTGCTAGAACTTTGTAACAGCATAAAGAGATATGTTTTACATATACAGGTTTCAACTTTTTAAGTTCTGCTTGGGTTTTCAGTCAGAGAATTTTGTATGTCTTCACTATTACTACCAATTGTTCTAACAAATTTATTTTTAAGAAGCTCCCAGTGTTTTGTCATTTTACTATCATAAAGCAGCTCACTTCTGCAAAGCTGCTATGCCAGGGTTTACAGCAACTCATTCTTCCCAGAAGACTATGACATTTTAAATAGATTTTCTAGTGTTGGAATGGGATTGGTTACATGACAGAATCTGTCCCTTGATGCAAAAGAAATAATGAACGATGTTAGCACATTACAACAGGTGTCAGTTTGCTGCAGGAGGTAACAGAAAACAGTAAAAGCAGCAAACGTATACACAAAGGTCAAGCTTTAATGCCACAAGCAATTTGCTTCACTATATTTTTTTCATTATAAAAAGCAGCGCGGAAAAAATAATCTCTCCTCTCTTGGGGTTTACCTCCAAATAGAGCTGCTGAAGCTGTGATTTAAAATAAAACAGGAAAAAAATAGTCTTATTTCAATGTAATAGTATCCAAGCTTATAGTTTCTCAGGCTATTGCTCGATGACCATTAATATGCTTACCCAAGTGTATTAATCAGAAGAGAATAAATGCTCGGTCAGTGACTGTGTATTTGTTACATTAGCCAGAGCACAAAAGAAAGAGTTTATTCTGGCTTTGTGTCAGCTGCAGGGAGCAAGATGATACCCGATTCAGCACACAGTTCACTTGCAGCAAGCTGCCCCCTCAGTAATTTTTAAGGAATAAATTTATACCAGATCAGTGTTTTGCATCATGAGGCTATTAAAATATACAGTACTACGAGCCCTAGGGCCAATTTACTATAACACTGATGCAGTGTTTCAGTAATGTCTAGTACTAATTTTAAATTAACAGCCTATATTGTTCTGGAGTAAGATCTGTGGAAACGTTTGTGAACTCTATAAACTGAGCCACAAAAAGGGAGGGTTTGTCAGCTGCTATGCTGTTCCACAAAAGGAAAGAGGTTCTAGGATTGCTGAGAAATAAAGAACGCTTGTATCTAGCAGAATAAACAATCATGTGTTTTTTCAAGAAATCAGAGTGGCATTTTCTGTGCAAATAACTTACATTTACAAGAAAGAAATGCAGTTGGAGTTGTCTGGATACAGTCTTGTACGTAAAGAACAGAATTTAACTGACATTTTTCTCTGGGGAAGCATCTCCCTTCTCTCTGAAACAGTTTGTGTTCAAAGACTGGTAGAATAGCCTCAAGAACTGCATGACGAGCTGCACTGAAGAACTGAACACAAAACCTGTGGGGAAAAAAAAAAAAAAAGAGGGCTTCTCTTACGTTTCTGAAGGTAGTGACTTTGCAGCTCCAACAACTGCACTAACACAACTGAGGAACTTTTTTCAGGATAGGAAGGAGTGGCCTAAGTGAGGTAAACAAAAAGGGTTACTTAAGAAAATGTTCACATCCGTAAAAATCTTCCTCCAACTATGGTTTCAGACAATAAGCAGTACAGTTTTTTTTCCACAGTCATGGATGAAGCAAACTAAAGCACCAGTTTACTTCAGAGATAACAAAAAAGAGCACTGCTAAACGTAGTTGCAGATCTGTTGCCCTGTATCCCTAATTTGAGGAGAGCAAATCCACTGATGAAGGTGTAATTTCAAGTTAACATCACATGCTTTTCTCTGGGAAGAAGTATTACTATTTGACATAGAAAAGCAACAGGAACCTATCTTCTTGGTTATGATGACCACTTTCTCCTTTTTACTGGTTACAGCTTAATAAAGCAGGGCTTTGACAGCTATATCACTTTCAGGACTTTAAACACCTGCCCATTCCCTGCCACCAAACTCTCTTCCTTGGTTCCTTGCAGTTTTTAAGTTAAATCCTTAAACCTATCCAAGTTAAAAATACACTTCCCTCTTTTGGGAAGTTAAGCGCATTGGGAGAAAAAGGAGATTCAAATTCAGCAACCCAGTTTAAAGCACAAGCCCACAGAGCTACACTGGACCAAACTGACAAGAAGCTTCAGCACTGGGAAAGGAATTAGCAGGAAATAGGGTTGTAACACAAAGTCAGCGTTTTTGGCAAAGCAATCTGTGAAAGAGCTGGCCTGATATTGGTGACCACCAAGTGTCCTGCAGCAGACAGGAAACCTCTCTGCATAGGTACCAAGTGGCTAAAAATCCCAGATACTGCTAGATGCTATGCTTGTGCAGGGCTTCCCTCTCACCCCTCCGGGATAAGTCATTCTTTACTATGAGCGTGGTGGAACACTG
>VZZY01021574.1:0-36732 GCA_013400335.1 Eurystomus gularis | reverse complement strand
CGGGACAGTTTTGGGTTTTCTTTTTATTTTAAAAATATATGTTCTTAGTCTTTGTACTGCTTGCTCCCCGCACCCCAGGGTCCCTGAGGGCCGGGGATCAGGGTGCAGCCGCCCAGGGGGAGTGTGAGGTGCTGCCCCTGAAGGGAGAGAGGTACCTAGAGAAAGATAAGGAGGAGAGGAGGAAGAAGAGAAACCAGGGTGATAAGGAGGAGAAGGGAAGGGCTCTGCAGCTGCCGTAGGGTAGTGCAGGCTTTGAGTGCAGCACCTGGTGTGAGGTGGGAGCAGGGTGACAAGCAGGGCCTTGGAGCTGCAGGAGCTGGGCCTGCTCCTCAGCACCTGTGCTTGGGCGCTAGCGATGAATAGCTGTACGCGCTTCTGCGGGAGCCGTTTAGACTCGCTTTCTCGCAGGAGGTGTCTGTGACCAGCCTTCCTGGTTGTGTGGCCTGAGTTAATCCGGCTGTCAGCTGTCACTTCAGCTGTGATGCCTCTTTCCTTTGGTTGCTGCTTTGATAGCTGACTTGGTTTTCTTTTCTCTGTAGTAGTGTTGGAGCTTTAAGTGCCAAGGAGACTTATGCTCCTTGAGGGAGCATAGGGTGTTACCCAATGTTAAGACTTGCAACTTCTCAGAGGAAATGCAAATTGAATGCTAAAACAGGAACGTTGTGAATTAATGTGTGTGTACGTGTGTAGACAGTGCTTGGAATTATTTCTCATACTGGACAAGTTGCTTGGTTTAATCTACCTACTCTACCCGGTTTAATAACTACCCACAATGCACTTTGACTAGAAGGTAATACAGCCCTGTAACAGTCTGTGAGCCGCCTATTTGACTTTCATAGTGTTGCATCTGAATGTAATTTTACATTGTGACTAAACTTAATTCACCTGCAGGAAGATGAGTTGTTTTAAGCTGTTAAGGGTGCTGAAGTCCTTTCAGTCTGTGTTTTCTCCAGCTTTCTGGAAGATGTATATCAAGGGCTAGAAATACACCTGCTGTTAATAACTTTTTTAGATAACTTCCTTTCATCTGCTTCTCTTACATATGAATCTTTTAAAACAATCTTGATCCAGTACAACGGGCAAAAGTTAGTTGAACAAGTGTTTTCTAGTTATTTGATTTGAGATATAAACTAGATGGTGCTTTAACCTTTTTTTTTTGCTGCAAGTGAAACTATTGGTATTAAAGTATCTGCCATTTGAGAATACTGAGTATAACTCTTTATAGGCTTGCAGGACCTGCAGGTGATGGGTGGAAGGGAGGGTAAAATATCAACTGTCTTGCAGCAATTGGTAACTTTGAGTGTTTATGTGCCCTTTCTAACTGAGCAGATGGAAATATTGGGGGGAGGGGAAAATGCTCCCACCGTGAGGGCTAAAGTAGCTTTAAACTGAGGCTCAATGGCCAAAGATTAACTAGGTTGTTTCCGATAGTAGGGCCGTCCTGGGATTCCAGCAGCAGGGGGGAGGCTAGAAATACTCCTGTCTTGTCTGTGACTGTTTAGGTAACGAAACAGCAACATGGAACTGGTGTGCGGCCGGTAGATAGAGCCTGTGCTTATAAAGGAAGCTTCATTAGATATTAACCTTGAACAGGAATCACTAGAAGGTGTAAACTAAAAACTGACCCTGAGGTGGCGAAGCAGGAGAGGATCAGGATGTGTAGGAAGAGGAAGGGAGGGTAGGGTAAGGGTGATTGGAAGTGCAGTGGGAAAGATGGTGTAATCTGTCATGGCAGGGTGGGAAGGCACTTCAGAAAGTGAAGAGAGTAGTGGGACTACTAAGCTTGTGCAAATACACTGGTATTTCTTAATGTCTGTGGCTCCAGCCTGCAGTTAACCTGTTGTAGATCAAAATACTGAGAGTGAACACTGTAGCCCCTTTCAGAACAGTCAGTGGAAGACGAAATGGTATGTCATAGCCTGTGACTTACTGTTATCACTCCTGAACAGTGTTTCTTGGAGCTGGACAACTTCAGTTACACACTCTGGAAAAAATGAGGGCCTACTAGTTCTTGCTTATGCTTTGCAAGAAAACTGCTTCTGCCTGCTACTGGGTCTGAAAGCAAGCAGGGGGATGAACTGCTAGCAAGGTGGAAGCTATCGGTTAAGGATAATGTGCTGTCAAGGACATACAGCCTCTGTGATGCTGGCCCAGCAGTTTGGGCTAATAACACAATTTCAAATCCATGGGATGTGAAGAGAACATGGTGAGGCTGTATTGCTGAGATTCCCTACCTCCAGCTCTGGCCTTGCTGCAAGAGGTCAGCAACACATCCTTGTAGATGCTGACTGTGGCTTAGGGGTTTGCTTCTATTGCACAGTTTCCATTTTAGGTGGGTATACTTCATATTACAGGTGGCATATGAGCTAAAAGTGCTTAGCCGTAGGCTGCGCTCTGTGGGCAAACTGCTGCAGCAGGGTGGATTTGGCTAGCACTGCCAAAGCTGTTGCTTAACCCCTTGGGCAGAGGAAGCAATGGGTTGGGTAGAGGTATGCTGTGTGCTGGTTGGTGGAGCAAGGTGAGCTAGAGAGGCTTTTGCTCAGAATGTGGGATCCTTGAGTGTTGACAGCGTTCTTCCCACAGCTCCTTCTCTGTAAGGAGACCTGTGACTGCTTGGTTTCTGCAGAGGGATGCAGAGATCACCGTGACAGGAGAGCTAAGTGATCAGGACAGCTTATTGCACAGCCAGTGGCAACAGGTGCTCTGGCTATAGAGGCTGCCTTCTCCTTGCTTGGCAAGCACCGTGCTTGGTGAGGAATGCCATTTTAATGTGACTAAATTGAGCTGTTATTCCCCTTTATCTTAGTTTTTAGCAAAGAAGCTAAACCATTGCATCACTGGATGCAGTGGCTAGTCGAAAGTCACAAATTTGGGAAAGCATTTTCTATAGCATAAGTAGCAGTATGAAGGCTGCGTGCAGGATGATTGGTTCAATTTTCCTGGTTATGTGTGACTCAGACTATTATCAGGACTGTTTCAGCTGAATGTCAGAGCTAACAGCAAGTCACAAAGGCTGCAAAATCAAAGCTTCATATCTAGCATCTTGGATCTTTATTGCTGCATGTGTACTTTCAAACATATTTTTAGTATTGTGATTAAGTGGAAACTTAAGCTACTTGTGCTCAATATGACTGAAATGTTGTTCCAGCAACTAATGCCACTAATATCTGCTGGCCAGATACTCTGAAAGTGTGCTGATTAACTCCTGCGTGTTCAAACAAGGTCCTCTGGAACTGAAGACTCTGTATAAACTGCCAGAAAACATCACAATCTTCTAGTGCTCTCTGGAGAGCACTTAAACTGGTTTAATTAGACTACTCTGTAACAAGTAATGGTTTCTGGTTAGTGGAGATGTAATTACTACTGAAGTCTTGTTTGTGGCTGTTGCTTGAGTGACAGCAGGGAGGTAATCAGTAAGAGGCTTTTTATAAGGTAGCTGACAAGAAGCTCTGTGACACACAAACCCTTGTGGAAGGGCTGGTTACTCCTTTTGGGAGCTGGGCTATGTGAAAAAAACCCTGGATTAATCTAAGAACAAATGCTTACTTCTCTAGCAGTCGGATGTTCTGCCCAGCTGCTTGCACTGGCAGATTCTTTTGTTACAATGCAGAAGTAACATTGAGTCATCTAGAAGTGATGGTAAAACTGCAAAGGGTGTAACTTTAGAAGCAGCAGTTCAGGCCACTCAACGGAACCAAGCAGCTTCAGCAGCTGAGAGCATTTCCTTCCACTGAATGCCTCTGAGCACGAAGATATTTGCATTGGGTGAGGCTTGATGAGAAACGTACCAAGCTCAAGCCTGGGTAGCTGATGGTCATCACTGGATTGTACTCAAGCAAGCAACTCTTTTGTTTTTGTAAAGTCTCCAAGCAATGGAAAAAAGCAAATGCTGTAAAACTCTACCTGGACTGGTCACAGTAGTGCTCTCTACTCTCACTTCTCTTAGGGCTTCCAGGTCAGGTGATTATCATGATGTCCTAATTATTACCATAATACTTATTTTTAGTCTTCTGGTCCTGAAGCCTGGAAATACTAATCAATATGATGAGTTTCTGTTATTCTGGATGGCTCTGCTTGATGTCTTGTTCTAATTTCCAGGTCAGATAGTTGTGGTGGACAGTATCTTTACTGACCAGGGAGAAGGTTCCTTGAATCCTCAAGGAACCCTGGGGATCCCAACAGGAGTCACTAAAGAGGCATGAGCCTAGAATTGGAAGGCATCAGAGTAGCTTTAACAGTTGCTGTAGTCATTGCAAACCAGAAGCCTCTAAGCTGTTTCTGAGAAAGGGAAATGAGAGGTGAAAGTGGAGGCACTGTGATGGATTTGGGTGAGTGCTTCAGTTTGTGGCCCAACCCAGCTGTTTTCCCCCCATGCTGCTCAAGGAGTTAGTCCTATATGCCCCTTTTGGCATGGAGTGCAAGTAAAGAATAATCTCTTACCAGCTATGGAGCTTGGATTATATCCCCTTGAGGGTGCATGGCAACAGACCGGTTTCTGGTAACTGGGGTGGAGAAACTCCAGTTCTTGCCCACTGCCTGGAGTGCAGGGCAGAAGCAATGGTGTACTAGCAGAGAAATGCTGCCATATGTGAAGGAGCTGCCAGACACAGTAGGCCAGAGAGCTAAAATGGAGTGATTTCCTGGGAAGGCCTTGGGTTGGGTGCCTGCTCTAATAAAGGAACAAGCCTGAGGCCTGGAGATGAAAGTTTAATTCCTTTGCTCTGCAGACCATAAGCAAGTTGGTCCTCATTCCTGCTTGTAGGTTAGGTGTAGGAGGGATGGTGGAATGAAAAGTCCTGAATAATGAGCTGCTAATCCTGCAGGAGCAGGTGCTTGTGTTGATCAAGGACTGATGTGGAACATTTGCTTTAGGTGCTCACTGGGTTAGTGCTTTATAGAGCTGTGCTAACAAGAAGAGGGGTTCCTTGCTTCCAGTTCAGTGGAGAAATGCTGCTCCAGCACTTTCTGTAGGGAAATGTAGTACTCTGTCCTCCTGAAGTCAGACAGTGCGAGTGCTGTCTTTGTAGTCTGTGCCTTGCTGGCATGATTGTGTAATCCCAAAGGTCTCTGGCCTGGAGTCAGGAGCCCATGGTGACCTTCACAGGACTAGAACAGACCAGTGGTTTTATGATCCTCTGTTTCATGTGGTCCTTCAGTGAAGACCAGACCTCTGAATGGTAGAGGTGATAATCCTGTGCTGTCTTCAAACACTGATATGCTTGATGTTTGGAGATTGTTGAAGCTGCGTGTTGTGTTCTTGCCCCATTGCGTCTGCAGTTTATGGTGCTAGTGCAGGGGAGAAACACCCATGACATGTGAACTGCTTTAATCTGATGAAGCAGTATCATCTTGTGTCCATACCTGCCCAACTCTTGTGCAGGCAACTACTAGGTGTGGAGGGGTGTGAAGACAGCATCTAATCACAGGTTACTTTCTCCACAAGACTTAAAGTTCACAAATTCAGGACTTGCTGATTTGTGTAATCCTTTCCTTAGTTGAGCTGAGAGGAAGCAGTTTCCTTTGGCTTATCATACTTTCCAGACTCAGCAGTTCATATTGTTAGCGCAGCTGATCCTGTTTGGACAGTAAAGATAAGTAAGCAGGATGCAAAACTCTGGGGGCTGCATCTTGCTGCTTTGGCTGCTGGTGTTATCTGGCAGGGAAACACTGAGCAACTTGCCTTTCACTCAGTTGGTAACAGAAAGTGAGCTGTGTTCCCAATGAAACGAATGTCTGAATGGCAGCCTTCTACCTATCCCGTCTCTAGTGCTCAAATGGGGCAGCTTCCGCCTGTGCCAGTGACCTCTGAACTAGGCACCTTGGTGCTGTTGTGTCTGTGCCATCCTAGCAAGTACCAGAATCACATGCTTGTAGGGGAATAATCTGCCCCATGGCGTGACTGGACAGAAGTGACTGTACTGTTGAAGTCCCTGTAGTGTTTGGAGTCCCACCACATCCATTTGATGTGAGCTGTGCTGGGACTGCTGGGAACTGTCTCAAGGCATGCTCTGTAAGCTCAACATCTTTGATTATTGCCAAGGCAATACTCAGGATGGGGTAGAATCATATAATCATTAAGGTTGGAAAAGACCTCTAAGATCATCAAGTCCAGTTGTCAACCCAACGCTACCATGACCACTAGACCATGTCCTGAAGTGCCATGTCTACATGTTTTTCAAATGCCTCCAGGGCATTTGAAAATGACCTGAAAGTGACTCCACCACTGCCCTGGGCAGCCTGTTCTAATGCTTAACCACTCTTTCAGTGCAGAAATTTTTCCTAATATCCAGTCTAAGCCTCCCCTGGCACAACTCGAGGCCACTTCCTCTCATCCTATTGCTAGTTACTTGGGAGAAGAGACCAACACCTACCTCTCGACAACCTCCTTTCAGGTAGTTGTAGAAAGCAATAAGGTCTCCCTTCAGCCTTCTCTTCTCTAGACTAAACAGTCCAAGTTCCCTTAGCTGATCCTTGTAAGACATGTTCTCCAGAGTCCTCACCAGTTTGGTTGCCCTTCTCTGGACCTGCTCCAGCATCTCAATGTCTCTCTTATACTGTGGTGCCCAAAACTGAACATGGTACTCAGGATGTGACCACACCAGCGCTGAGTACAGGAGCACAATCACTTTCCTAATAAAATTATAAAAACCTCCTGTCCTGGGAAGTCAGAATGGGAAGCTCAGTGTGCTGTATACACCGTCTTTCCATAGTCATAGGGCTTAAAAAGGTGTATCTCTTACCTACCCCCTTGTAACTCTTGCTAACAGCTAGCATGCAGCGGATAGAAATCTTTTGGGTGTGACTGGAAGGGTGAAGGTATAGTGACTGGGGTATCCCTCACCTATGCATGAGATACTGGTCATAGATGACAGCAGTAACCATCGGGGTAGCAGGAGCCTGGGCAGGCTGGATAGTGGCAAATGTATGCTGGCTTGACAGCAGTACTCTGCAGGTAGCCAGAAAATTGTCTACCAGATCTGGACTGCAGCTCGCAGATGGCTGAACTAGGGGGAGGGAGCTTCCAAAGGTTTTTTGGAAGCCAAGCTTCACTTTAAGAAGGGCAACCTTTCAACACTTCTTATGCGGCTTTACAGAAGCTTAAGGCAGCATTCACGTTATCTGTGATATGACAAGACTGCTCAGATGCTGTCTGGCATGGCTTGCCTGTGGGCTTCAGTGCTGAAACTTGTGCTTAGCAGGTGGTGGGGGCAAGCTCCTGGCTGGTGGGATCTAAGCACTAGCATGCTGCAGGGTGATGAAAACAGTGTCAGTTGTGGCCCAGTTCTCTAGCTTGCTTTCCTGGGAAGGCATTCAGAATTATCTCTAAACGGTAACCTTGGGAGTCAGCCTGGCTCTGAGGGTCACTCTTCAGCAAACTTCCTGTATTATGACCTCGGTCTCTGGCAGTTTCTCCCTTTATGCAGAAAATACGGATGATTTGTTAGGCTGCAGCACTAAAGGGAGTGCCTCTTAGAAAACAGGTTTTGTGGTATAGGAACCACCATAATGTGATAGGCTAAGGTTCCTGCAAGCTTCTGGAATAATATGGATGACTGAAGCTGGAAATCACTACTGTCTTGTAAAAACCCTATTCCTTGGTATCTGAATGCATTATTCTAATGCATACATCCTGTTCTTAAATCTTAGTAATCCATGCTGGATATGCCTAAATCTCTTTTCTTGCTTCTGAGGTCATATAGGGAATTGAAACCATTTGTCTTTAATGGCTGGGTACAAGCAGTGAAGTACAACATGATAAAGGAAGTTCAAATTGTAAACCAGAGGGAGAAACAGGATAGTGGCTCTGCTGAATCCTACTGCTTGTGAGGGCAGCCTGGCTGCTTCCCAGAACAGGGTGGTGTGCTGCGTCAAGGCCTTGTCTGCTCTGAGTCAGAGAACTCTGTCCTTGTAAGGAACTTGAGTAGGACTATGGCTTGAGGATGTTAGTGGTGTGTAACCTAGAGCATCTTCAACTGAGAAGGCTATTCCACTGCTCTAGAAAAGTTTAAGTATGGTTGACATTATATTTTGGGCATAGGCTGTTGGAATAAGAACTAAGTCCCTGAAGGAAGATGCTGACTCTGTTTAAGGGCTGTCTGAAGCACTGGAAAGATAACTGTGGTCTTTATTGAACTTGGTAGGCTCTGAGCTCTCCTTAAAGGATGCCTGGCATAACCTGTTCTAAAACCTTCTGAGCTTCTCTGAGTGCAAACAAATAGCCTTAATCTTGCCAGACACAAAGCTCTGTCTAGAAATGGTAAGACAAAACCTGAATTTGGGAGGAGACACTTGCGGCTGCATGCAATAAATAGCTTTCTGTAAAGCAAAGTTCAGATATCTTTGAATCTAGTGCTTGTACCAGCTTCATGGGGCTTTCCTTAACAGCAGATGTGCATTCTAGCAGCAGCGAATGACATGATGCCATGTATCCTGAAAACGAGATTAAACAGATGCATTGGTAGTGCCACAGTGTTCTTGGTTTTGATCCTGTTTCTGGCAAACGGTTGGCTCTTAGGCTTTATGGGAGCTTAAGGAGGTTTCATGCCCCACTCTTCCCCACCATTGGAGAGGATGTAGCCTCTGCAGCTGTCAGAACAACTACTGGAACATATACAGTAGTTTGGGGAGATGAGAATGGCAGTGGTGACCAGTCTGGGCTTGGTGAGGAAGCATCAAGCTCTTGCCCATGGCTTGCTATTTGTAATAGGTAAAAACACTTAATTCTTGCTTTAGATTAAAGCAACTCTCTGATCTAAGAGGAAACGGATCACAAGGCTAGGCTTTTGAGATGTTCTGCCACGTTGTGGAGGCACAATGAAGGATAATGAGGAGGATAATGAATACTACCTATTACAATTGTTGCTGTTTTCCAAATGGCATAAAAGGCTTTGGCTTGATGTACTGCAAGTAAACAAGCTGGAGAAGTACTGGAAGGAGGATGCTTCTTTTGAGAGAAGACTTCCCAAATACCTGTAGTGTCAACACTAAAAATCAGTTTTTCAGACTTGATGCTAACAAGCCTTTTTCCTTTCCTGTGTTTGGAAGGGAAGGCTTGGCACAGTGATGTGCAGGTAGTGTCAAGGCTGTCGTGCTTGTCCATATGTGCTGTTCATGGAGGCAGCAATTTAGTGCAATGTAGTTCTTGTGGACAGCTAATGACCAATCTAGCGTCACTAAACCTGCTTGATGCTTGACCAAGGCTTATATTGTGAATTCTGTTGCAGCTGAGGTCTGTATCTGTAGACCTAAATGTTGATCCTTCTCTCCAAATTGATATACCTGATGCCCTAAGTGAAAAGGACAGAGTGAAGTTCACTGTGCACACTAAGGTAAGATCATGGAGTAGAGAAAGGTCTTCATAAATGTTATCCAAGTAATCTTTGTATTTGCAATACACATACCTGTAAAGGTGGGCTTGGCAGAGAAAGAAATTGAATTAGATGGAGGTTTTCCACTTAAAGGTAATATACACTGTATATATGTATGAAGAAAGTTTGCATTTCTTAAGACTTGAACACTGTCAGGCAAGGTAGCTGAACACTAGATTGGCTCTGCTAAGGAACCCTCACTTGACACTAGAATGCTGGGGGGTAGAGGTGGGGAAATGAGCTACTGTGGAACTTCACAAAATAAACTGCATGAATGCTATTCCACAACAGTGCCTTTTCTTTAAATAGTAGTAAGGCTCTCGAATGAGTGCCAACTCAGCTAAAAGGGAGTAGGCAAGGCTCTTACTAGGCAAAATAGCTTCCTTTGGAAGTAGACAGAACTGTTTCTAAAAGCTCTAATTTACAAAACAGTAGGGCTTCTATATCTTTTCTTCCAGACTACATTGCCAACTTTTCAAAGCCCTGAGTTTTCAGTTACAAGGCAGCATGAAGACTTTGTGTGGCTGCATGATACGCTCACTGAAACCGAAGAGTATGCAGGACTCATTGTAAGTACTTCATAAAAAATGTAATTGTAAGCGAAAGACTATGGTGATTTAAAGTGTATGCTAGTAAGAGCATGAAGTCTGCTTTACCAGTGTTATTAGTATTTCTTGACTTTGGTATTCCCTATGCTTCCTTTTGCCTTAATTCTCCAAAATTGGGTGCTATGGTGCTATGTTAACTTACCATATGAATTGGTGCAGCCAAAAAAGCTTGATACTCGAAGAGTTCCTAACTGTATTGTGGAACTAGTATCAGCCTGAAGATGTCACAGTGAAATGCTCTATTAAATATGGTGTTTCCTACCATGTGTCTTTAGGAGACCTCGTGGCCCACAGAAGATGGCTTGCTATGAGGTGGATTATGAGGTCCTGTGCAACCTGCTCTGGGCAATCCTGCTCTAGCAGGGGGGTTGGACTAGATGATCTCCAGAGGTCCCTTCCAACCCCTGTGATTCTATGATTATAGAGGCTGTTGCTCTTGCTTGATCTCCCTCCTGAGATGGGGGTAGCACAGAGCTGGGAGGGGCAAACAGGCCTAGACATCAACATGCCTCTAGAATTCCTGGGTGCAGAGCTTGCTGGCTTTCCATGACTGGGAAAAAGGACCTACTTCCCCAGAAGGCTAGGAGTAATTCTGGAAACTTTATTTGTGAGATTCTATCACTAATTAATTCTTTGGCTAGATACCTCCAGCACCTTCAAAGCCTGACTTTGATGGTCCCAGAGAGAAGATGCAGAAGCTAGGGGAAGGAGAAGTGTCTATGACAAAAGAAGAGTTTGCCAAAATGAAGCAAGAGTTAGAAGCGTAAGTAGAATGAGTCTATTGCCAAAAACTGCATTTTGAGAAGCTTCCTGGGAGAGCAACTGATTTGGTGATAACCAATCTTGAGTGCGACTGTTTTGAAGGGTGTCTGCTGCTGTATAATCCTTACAGTCCTGGAGCTGGGGTGTTGCCAAAAGTTTCGAACTGGAAAACCTCCTAGCTAAAGAGATTGAAAATAGCTTCTCTATCACTAGCTAGCTGTTTCAGAAGCATGCTGTTGAATATTTTCACTGGATAAACTTAAAGCATCTCTTTGTATGCTGAAGAGGCAGTAGAACAGAGGACCTCAGTCTGTTCTTTCCTTTCAGTGAATACCTCGCTGTCTTCAAGAAGACTGTATCATCACATGAAATCTTCCTTCAGCGGATTTCTTCTCATCCTGTGCTCAGTAAAGATCGCAATTTTCATGTTTTCCTGGAGTATGACCAGGATGTAAGATTTTTTCTCTTTTCTGAATCAGGCAGTGTTACAAGTGCTGTCATTTTTTCTGGGCAGTCAGAATGTTTTGTAAACCTATGTGAAGCATCAACATGCAGGTATTGCCAGCACTTCTGTGAGATGATGAAAGCCTGACCTTTAGATCTTTTTCTGTTATGGCGTTTCTTAATCTTGTTCAAGTTGGTTAGGAAGCCAACTTTGTATGTTTTTTTATCTTAGGAACAAGTATGGTTCAGGTGTACCTGTGCTGTGTTAAGTGGTCCTAAAATGGAAAAACTGAGGTGTATTTAAGTTAGTACTACACCTGTTCTGTCACCTAATTATGAGTGACAGATACTGGTACAAGATATGTAAGGAGAGCCTGAGCTGTTTCTGAGAATGGGGAAAATCTGTGGTTCAGAATAGTTGAACAACTAGTCCAGCTATTTGTTACACGAGCCATCTTTATACAGCTTATTACATGTATTATGGAGAGCTTGGAAATCAGCTCACTCTGCCATGTCCTAGATATTAATGATATTTTGACACTGCAAGTGTAAAAATAGTAATTTTTTTCTCCCCCTTAGTATAACTTTAAAACTGCCTTGGCCTCTGTTGCAGCTGAGTGTTCGGAGGAAAAACACGAAAGAGATGTTTGGTGGCTTCTTAAAAAGTGTGGTGAAGAGTGCTGATGAAGTCCTATTCTCTGGAGTCAAGGTAAGGTAGTTTGTTTACCTCTTACCCTAATCTTGATTGTTTTTTTGCTTCCTGCTCAGGGAAGGTAGGTAGGTCTGCTTCAGGCTTGATGTGAGGGAGGCTCAGTTACTAACACTAACCTTATACTGTTATCCCAGATTGGTGGAGTAGCCTATATTAATTTTGACTTCTGTGGAAATAAGGCACCGAAGCTGCAAGCTGTTAAAAAAAAATTAAGTGTATATTTAAAGTTTCTGGTGGATGCAGAAGCATTGCTATAACACCTGATATTGATGGGGAGGAAGGACTTGCACCTTCAGTAAATGTGGTTGTGGCTTCTGTCTACTCTGAAGCTCTGAACGGACAGGATTTATGGGTTCTGCTTGTACTAGACAAGATCAAATACCAAAGACTCCTGTAACTGGTCCAGCTTCAGCTTTGTAATGTAGCAATTTCTGATAGACTTGCTGTCTTAAAGCACAATGCCATGAAATATTACAGTACATATAAGCTTGTTGTGGATGTGAAGCAAGCTTGTAAACTGCTTACTGCTTGGCTACTGTGTTGTAGCAGGCCTGGGAAACTTCCAATAACTGGTATCCCTAAGGGCTTACTGGTTGCTTCAGACAACCTCTAGTATTGAATAGTTGAGTGTCGAGTCCATTTTCACTTTGTTAAGAAAGAAACTTGCAAAATGACTTGGTTTGAAACCTCTTGGCTCAGGATCTTGTCTTGAACTCTGTTCTTCAATAGGGATTGATGGCTGTAATGCTCAGGTGGCTATGGTTATTTTTTTGACCCTTCCCAAAATAGAGAAGAGCTTGTATTCTGCAGTAATGTAACTGACTTAACAGGTCATACTCTCTTTCAGGAAGTAGAAGACTTTTTTGAGCAAGAGAAGACTTTTCTTGTAAACTACTACAACAGAATCAAGGATGCATGTGCAAAAGCAGATAAGATGACAAGATCTCATAAAAGTGAATCTTTTTCAAAGACCTTTCTAAAGACTTTGCAGTCTTGCTGATTTCAGCCTGAAAACCTTGTCTTGTTCTTGCAGATGTTGCAGATGACTATATTTATACTTCAGCTTGCTTGAACAGCTTGGCATTAGAAGAACCTACAGTTATCAAAAAGTAAGGAGTTCTAACTGTTCATAAACATCCTGAGTCTGGGAGTATCAAGTTCCTTCTGTAAAATCCAGGAGGTTGAGTCACAGCTGAGTTTCTTGAACTACAAGCAAGTGGCATTGAAACTTTCTTCTGAGGCTCCTGGCGTGGCAGACCTAGAACAAACAATTGCATCTGACTCTTAACTAGCTGAATTTGGCCTGTTGTGCCATAGGGCTGAATTGTGTTCTTCATCAAATCTCCTTCTAAACAGAAGTCTCCTTGAATTTTTTTCAGGTCACAAACTCCCAGAGAATATGGGAGGAAAGGGTTATGAACCTGTGTTCTCGTGTGTTATATACAACCACAACTTACATTAGGTCTATACTATCTTCTGGACACTTGAAGTTCTGGAATAGAGGGGTTTTTTTAAAGCTGTGGAAACCTATTCACCTTTTCTGAGGTGAATTCTTCCATCTCTCTAAACTTTGCTATCAATGTACCAAGATGTTTTTAAAACAGAGTATATAGCTGAATAAACAAGACAGTTCATCCCTCTTGGATGGTAGCAGTGGAGAAATTCTCAGCAAGACCTTTATGCTCTAGAGATCAGTGTTGTTACTTTAAGTGGTGTCCAGCTGCTCACCTTCACCAGTCTATCAGGCTGGAATCCAGCACCCCTTGCACTAAACCTTTTGTCCAGGCCTTTGTCTAGACCTGAGTTCTTTTCAAGCCTGTGTCTGGGTCTTTATACAGGAGTAGACACCAGATTTCAGCTTTTTGGTCTCCTGCCAATTGATCCCAGCATTTGTCAGACAAAGTATCTAAAACTTAAGCTTTTTTTCCCCCTTCCAGGTACTTGTTGAAAGTTGCTGAGCTCTTTGAGAAACTCAGGGTAAGAGAAGCTTTGTCGGGAGGGGAAAAAATTTCTGAATCTGGTTGTTGCTGTTTCCTGTTACATACCAACTATCTGATCTTTTCTGCAGAAGGTAGAGAGTAGAGTTTCATCAGATGAAGACTTAAAGCTCTCTGAACTGTTGAGATACTACATGCTTAATATAGAAGCTGCTAAGGTAAGAAAAGTTTCCTTTCTGAAGTTTAGTTTTATTACAGGCATCATGACTGACTCATGGTATTTTGGGGGCTTTAAGAAGATAGGAAGGTGGACCTTTGTTTTGCTTAAACTTGGCACTCCTAAACCACAGTAGAACCTGGAAACTATGTATGTGCTAGCTGCAGTCTGGCCCACTTACAGAAGGGCTGTGTAAAGATCTGACTAGGTTTTCTTTTGGATGTAAAGAGGAAGAACTCTTTAAATTTCTGTTAGAGCAAACTGAATTTGAGTCTGCAGCAGCATTCTAACCCTTTCCCTGCCTGAGTACTTGTGACTTGTCAGTAAAAACAATGGTGACTAAATTCTGAAGTAAATCCTAACTACTCAATTACTTTATTATGAATATACAGTAACATGTGGAGGCCCTTGGAGTCTGAACTTCCAAGAGGAGGTTGGTAGATCGATGTAACTGCAAAGGCCTTGCTGGCAACTCTTTCTAATCAATACTTGATGAGGGACTGACTATGCTGAGATGGTATCTAGGTATAACCTGATGGGCTTCTTCATCTAATGTCATAACTCTTATGTCCTGTACCTTGGAACATTCACTGCAGGTTCCCTCTGTGTGGTATACTGCCATTTAGGTATCAAGGCTATACTGCTGCTAGATCAGAAAGGAATTGGTGCTGGGACTTGTGCTGCTTCTCATATCTAGTTTAGTATAGTGGTTCAGTCCAACTGTCAGATCTCCAACAAATTAAATGACACCATATCCCCTACTAGAAGTAGACTGAAGGAATTCAGAAAGTGCTATTCCTCCTTAGTGGAGAGGCCCACCTTATAGAAAGATAAACTTACTTTAAGTGAAGAAGTGATGTCTACAGTAGCCCTTGGACTTCCTTGACTAAGGTACAAGTGGCTGTCCTGAAAACTTGATGCTGCACTGATAAAAGGTTCCTGTTGCTATGCTAAAAGCATAGCAGGTTAGAGCAGCTTGTTGTAAGAAGCAGAATCTGGTGCTGGAAGAAGTGAAAACTCCTGCTGATAAGGTAATTGTAACCTCAGTTTGGGAAGTAATCCTCTTAAAGCTTTCATGCACTATTTCTACTTACTTTTAGGATCTTCTGTACAGACGTACAAGGGCTCTTGTTGACTATGAAAACTCAAATAAAGCTCTAGATAAAGCCAGGCTAAAGAGCAAGGATGTCAGGCTGGCTGAGGCACATCAACAGGATTGTTGTCAGAAGTTTGAAAAGATTTCAGAATCTGCAAAACAAGGTAAAATAGGCTTTGTATTTATGCTGAAGGGAGATTTTAATCCATGTCTCCATCTGACCTTCAACTACTGAAGGCTTGTGAACACTCTCCTGAAGCAAGTAGTCTGGGCATCCCAAGGGCAGTTATAGATGTCTGTAAAATTTAATGAAGCTAAATATTTTTAATAATTGTCTGAAGCAGAGCAATGTTGGTACTAGAGCAACCTTAACAATAAGCCCCTAGTGTTTGCTTTCCAGACTGAGTTCTTGTTCTCAGCCTCCCTTAAGGTAACTACTTGGGCTTCTGATTATCTCAATTAGAACTGTGCAAACAGGCTTTTGCTCTGTCCCAGTACAGCTGTGTGCCTTATGCAGTGTCAAACACTGGTTCTTGGTAGATGTCTTTTGGACAATATAAAACAGAGGAAACATGCTTTCATGGCACATAGGCCACTCTGATATTCTTGGTTTTCAAATGTTCTGTATTCTCACAGAGTTCACACAAGTGGCTTGCTTCTGTTTTATTCCTGTTGTCTTCCAGCTTTGTCTCAGACAAGCTGTTTCTTCACCAAGATGTCGGTGTCATGTGATGAATGCATCTCAGGCTAGAAACAGCAAGACTAACTCTTGAACCTTTTTGTCGTCAAATATTGTAACTAGATCTATACAACAGAACTAATGAAACATAAGGAGCTTTACTGAAACTTCAGTCATAGCTTGCGTGTCTGTCTTATCTTTCTTTTGTTCTTCCCCACAGAACTGATGAGCTTCAAACAGAAGAGAATAGCAGCATTCCGCAAAAATCTAATTGAAATGGCAGAACTGGAAATAAAGCATGCAAAGGTGTGTTTTTGGAATTTAACAGGCATGGCTTGAGAGAAGAGAGCACTTGAACTTGGAGAAGTTGCTGGGTTCCCTTTAAAACTAGGAAGTGTAAACTAGAATAGTGAGGCTTTTCAGCTGAGATCTGAAGGAGGGAAAGAAAGGAAGTGAAAAGCTGTAGGTGTAGTGCATACAAGAAACAAATGCTGACAGCCATGCAGGAAGTCTGTTTTCAACCTGTCACTCCTAGGACACCAGCCTATTGCACTGCCAGTGAGAAGTCTCAATTTTGCAGGTAGTATACAACAGCTCACCTAACTTCCCATCAGGCAGTCCCACCTGTGGGGTTTGACTCCTCCTGCATCTAGAGGCAGCTGCTGCTTCAAGTGTTCTGGAGAGCTGTGAGAGCACATCCTGCAACTTGTGATCTAGCTGTCAACCCTTCCTTCACTTGTCAGAGAAGGGGGACACTGTCTTTGTAGCAGCCTCTGCCAAGCTTTATTGAACAGGCTTGAGGTAGGCTGCAGAGACCCCATACCATGTACTGCCACCTTAATCCAGGAAAGTGTATGCAAGTTACAGGGTTTGTTAATGTGGAGAACAAAGCAGGAGAAGCCAGGGTGAGGTAACACTGGATCATCAACTTCTTTTGAAGAAGGAAAGTCTAACTTCCCACTCTGTGAGAGTCCTGGACTTCATTGCAGGTAGCTACTTCAGTGCTGAGCTTGAATGTGACCACAAAATACTCAACACTGCTTGGTTTGGCCTGCTTTAAAAATACTGCTCTGTCTCTTGCCCCTCTCCTTCCCCGAGACTGAGTCATGGTTGCAGGCCTGCTGGAAGAGGCAGACTGCAGACTCTGTGGTCTGGTTTTGATACTTTACTGCTTGAATACTTGTCTTTGTAGTATAAGCTCTTTAGCATTGTCACAGGCTACAAAATCCTGGGATGGGCATACTGTTTTGGAAGCTTCTTCATTGTGGAAGGGTTTAAATTATCAGGCATACTCATCTGAAACTAATTCTCTTCCTTTCCAGAACAATGTGTCTCTCCTGCAAAGCTGTATTGACTTGTTCAAGAACTAAGGAGCCTTATTCTGAAAATGTGAAAAAAGCATCAATTGCACTCAAAGGCCAAGGGCAACTTATTGGCTTGACTTCATTAGCTTAAAATAAATATTATCACTGAGGTTGGTTGTTTAACACTTAAATATGTTGATAGTGATACATTGACTTTCTTGGTATAAATGAGAGCCAAATTGTGTATGAATTGTCCGGATGGAGCTAACATCCTGTTGGCAGATAACTCAAAATGAGTCAAATGTAAGAAATCAGTTTGCTGTTAACTGACTTATTCTAGCAGAAAATGTTTTCTGAGAACTCCTTTTTTTTGCAAGATCATAAAGTAATGTCTCTTCATAGCCCTGATTTAAAACTTGCAAATGGGAGTGACTTAAGTGTTGTAATTTTATAAAGTAACTATCTTAACATTCCAGTTCCCAGACAGATTTCTACTATGATATACTTTGAATTTCTATAACTATGTTCAGTATTTGTACACTTGGGCAATGCGGCAAATAAACATGTCTAATACAACAAGCTGTTGTTGTATGGCAACACTTTGTGTGGGACGAAAATGAAAACCTGAAGTTTCAGGCACAGAAGCATCACAAATTACTAATCACCTGGAGCTCTTCTTTCAGAGACTCAATAGGATTGTCCTTGGAGTGGTTGTTGATGTGAAATGTGGGTACTTCAGGTCATGTTGCTGTTTGAGTAACTGTCAAACTTTTGCATCCTATATGCTGCACGCAAAGAAAATTAAGCCTTTCAAAAGCACTGATATAGATAGATGGATGGATAGCTTGGACTACTTCAGACGACTTTACAATGCTTCATGTTTTGCCAATCTTAACATTTTCTTCTAGCAACAAGAGGCTGTTCAAAACTTCAGGGCACCTGGAAGCACAGCTCTAGCCAGTCTTCAAACTTAGTATTGCCAGCTGGGCATACGCTGCCATAGCTGAGGCAACTTGGCCTATAAACCCCAAGGTCATTTTTCTACAGGTTGACTACCATTTGGTGTGAGTAGGCCTAGATTAGCAAGCCGTACCCTTCGAAAGGCAGCTTTCTGAGTAAGATGGGTATCTGAGCCTTGCCTAATTTCTTGTGACTAAATTTCTAATTGTGCTCAAAGTAGGCTATGTGGCTGTGGTCTGGGCAGACTGCCTGAAGCAACTTCAACCGGAGGAGCGCTGAGAATAGGCAGCTCGGTGGCAGTGTCTGAGGACTGTTCAATAGTTCCCTTTGCTGTGACCTATTGCTTTTTCATTTTGGTACCCTGTGAAAACTGAGCAGCTCTTACTGGCCACATCATCCTGCAGCAGTCTAGCTGCAAAATGTCTGAATTCTGTCTCCTTTTACCTTTGACAGGAACAGTTTCAACCTGTGGCTGCTTTAAAGTTTCTGGAGTTCATGCTCAGCTTCTGCCCAAATAACTCTGTTCCAGCAGCAGCTGCATAAGTATATTCTTTGTGGATATGTGGTCCCTACATAGAAGAGAGCTGGTAGATAGCATCATTGTCACCTATGACAGGTGTCATATAAATTCCTAGCCACTTGTCCTGGGGCAACTGATGGTCCCAAACTAGATAGTTCATGCTGGCAAAGTTTTTGGCTTTTCCTAAAAAGGCACCCTGTGCCTCTTTCCCTCACTCCTGGCTGCTTCACCCTAGGCTCTGCTGGTATGCCACCTATGCCAGGGTGAGCTTCTTCTGGTGTGCTCTGGCTCTCAGAAGCCGTGGTTGCTTCATGGCCTCTTGCACCAATTGCCTGTGGTGTAGGGAGAGTAGTGTCTTGCTTATGCTGTTTTACAGTAAAACACTGTCATATGCTGTGTTTTTCTGAACCTAGCTTGTGTAGTTGAGTGGTCTTTGTGAATCAAAGTCAGTAGCAAAGAACTGGCAGCCTATACACCTAACTGCCTTTGGGCTGAGTCTGAAGAAGTTGAGCTCTGACTTTATCCTAAACAACTTCAGATCAGTTCAGAGGCCTTTATTTTCCCCAGAGAAAGGTCACATGTCACTACTGTGACATGACAAACAATACTTTGTCCCTAATCCAGAAGCAGCCTAGACTCCTGTGGGCTTCATGCACTGCCAGCAACTGTTTGAAGCCAAGTGAGACAGCCTTTTAAAAAATATTCTTGTAGAGCTTTGTTATAGGATGTTTGCTTGTGTGGTTTGTACTCTAAATTCTTGACATAGTTTGACTTGGATTAAAGTATTAATCTGATCAGATTAAAAGTATGTAAAAGACTGAGTGGATGTAATTATGGCTTTATACTGATGCTGTAGCTATAGTTAATTTACAGTAACTGCAGGAAACAGCAGCTACAAAGCAGTCTGCCAATAACATCGGTACTGTGAAGGAAGCTATCTTGTGTCAGAAGTGCCAGTAGAGTGCATTGTAGTCAGCTTCGTCTGAAACATGCTGACTTGGAAAACACTCGTCACAGCACAGACCGCATGCCTGTGGGCCAGTGGGTGGCAGGCTGGGGCAGCTGCTCATGACTAATTGCACGACATTTACCTTCAGACTGAGTTGTTATGAACAGGAAAGGCTGCCGTGTACCCCAGTTTCTTACTTGGCAGCTGGATATATGTCGATATAAGAGAAATTAGCTGCATATGTGAGCAATCTGCTCATAAGGAAGGACAGAAATCTTTAATGCAATATGACTGGACCTCACTTTCCTTGTAGCAAGGCCTTGAATAAAGCCTTAGCAGAACAAAGATCAGCACAGGCAAGTCAGTGTGATAAGGCAGGTTGTCATCAATATGAAAATAAGTGGTTTTTTTAGATAAATACTGCTGAGGCTTAAAATGTGCAGGGGGTGGGGGTGAGAGCAGAGTTTTGTAGATGTCCCAAACAAGGATTGAGTCTATGTATTTACTGGTCAGGTCCATAAAGCAGTTTACCTCCACAAGCTTGTTGCACTTGTTTATGGGTTGCAGATTGGCTTTTGAGAACAGACACAGACCTCATTGCTGATAAGTGGTGAGTCGCCACAGATGTCAGTTCTTCTCTGTCCATTTGAATAAGGTCAGAGGGAAAACTGTTTGGTCAACTTTGCTAAGGTTTGCTAGACATCCAGCTCTAGCGTTGCTGATAAAGGCAGATGCTGCTACTGCTTGGAGGTAGGCATGCCACTGGTCTGCAGCACAAGGGCTTAGGTTAGTTCTATGCAATCCCTTCCACTTGTGTTCCCTCTAAGACTTTAAATAGCAGGGTTCTGCTAATCCAGCTTGCCTTGTCTGAGATAGGCTAGGGGTTCTCCCAGTGGCAGCTCAGCAGGTACAAATCTCCAGCCTGGAGCCCAGGACATACTCTCTTCACATAGCGGTTAGAGGTGCCTCCCCATGTACCTTGGTGCTGTGCTTGTGGCCTGTGTTACAGAAGATAGCATAGAGAAACTACCCTCCAAGGGAGAATGTTACTACTGGCATGCAGCTGCTGGGCTGTGTGGTGTTTTATAGGCTACAGTGCTCCCTTCTCCACATGGTAAGGTTGGAGTATAGCTTTTTCTCCTTGGTGAGGAACAGATTGTTTTTTTTGTCCTCTTAACAGAAGCATGGATCCTGAGGGATCCAGCTGCATGCTCAGTGTTAGACTAAGGAGGCAGTTTGCATCCGTGGACAGCAGTAGCACATCTCTGCTTACAGAGAAACAACGATGACTGTTGGGATGGTGCAGGCAATGTGGACTAGGACCAAGTCCTTGAATGCTGCAGGTATCTGGCTGTCTGTTTCCAGGGGAGCAGAGCTAATAGTTATGATGGGCACAGAGCAGTGGATCTGGATCACAGTGCAAACCCAGGAGAGACCAACATCAGGGTAGCTGCAGGTCAGGCATATTAAAACTAGAGCATCTTTGGGGGTTGGTGAAACAGGTGGCAGTTGTACTTAGGGAGTTGGCAGTATCTGATATTGGAAAACTGCAGATGGGAACCAACCTGGTTGCATAAGAGAGGCTCATAAATGTGTTCTGTTGCAGAAGATTGTGATTCCAGGTGGTGCAATAAAAATAAAATGAGTTTGTAGCCATAGAAAAGGAATTAAGGGTTGAGTGTACTGCAAGAAAGAGCTGGTTTGCCCTGGTTTACTCAAGTACTTGTATTTCTAGGAAGACACATCACAGATGCTAAGGCTGGTAAATCAAGCAGAGAATGATTCCTGCATCTTTGGGATACAGAAAGTGTGGAATAGTTGTGAGCATAGACTCTTCAGGCCAGTTGTTGGGTCTATGCTTCCCACAGTGGTTCTGCAGCTGACTGGCTTTACAAGCTTGAGACACTCTGCTAAACACCCTGGCTTGACTGGGGACAAATTCATCTGCAGTCTGCATTCATCCCATCTGCATATGGGATGATTACTGAAGTTTCAATTAGAGATTTACCATGACTAGGCTTTTTTAACATGCTACAAATCCTGTGTTACAGAATATCTTCTTCCATCCTGTATCTTCTTGAATGCACACTCTGTAGGGGAGCTTTGATTTGTAGCCTTGATCTCCAGCAGTTTTGTAGCCTTGTGCTATGCTTCTGATAGCAACAATTATGAATTTCCCAAAACATGGAGCTGGGAAGGTTTTTCTCAGCAGGTATTAATAGCTTCTGGCACTTGCAGTCTCTCAAAAGATTGGGAGGAGCTGCTTGTTTGTGCTGTGAAGCAAAGAGTTCCCCAGAGTTCCCATTCTTGAATGTTGTGTTCAGTACTTTCCTGTTATCCTGGCACTTGCTGCCATGTATGTGTGCAGTTGCGAGTTATTTCAACTTGTGCTCTTAAACACTTGCATCATTGCTTGGTGACAGTGGGATATCTGAAATGGATTTGAAACCTATCTGTTGCAGCTCACTGGTCACCAGTGAATGCATGCAGGCACTGGTGATCCATCTTAATCCCTCAGATGGTTGCCTGGCTCCAGCTCTGGGTCTGTGGCTCACTGTTTTTGGAAAACTGTGGTTTGTCTGCTATCAAAAAGCTGTCCAGTGGCTGAGCTATGTGGGCTGAGCTTTGCTTTTTGTTTACTTTTTCTATTACAAAGCCAGCGAGAAGGCCCAGCTGAGATCAGAGTCCAGCTCAGCTGAGTTTTTTGTGCTTGCATGCTAAAAATAATCCCTGCTAGGACTGCTTTGTAACTGGAACTGACAAGCAAGAATGGTGCCCGTGTTACAGGGGAGGGAGTTCAGGTAGAGTGTGGAAAAGGTGACTTGCCTGTTGTTCCACAGGCAGTTTTTGTCAGAGCCAGAAATTTAACTTGGATCTGAAATTCCACTCTAGGGCTCCTGCTGTCTCGATCTGCTGCTGTTGGAAGTGGCCAAATGAGTGCTTGTGATTTTAGCATGGCTGTCCCTTGGCTGTGGTTTACTGCTCTTCTGTGGAGACACTGTAACTGCTAGCGTCACTGTTCTGCCTCCACTCCAATGCAGTGAAATGTATTGGTTTAAATTCTTCTGTGGGTCTGTTTCATGTGGCAGTGGAATTGCATGGTCACCTTCTGCAAGAGAGTGAGGTGGAGGCCTAGGCAGATGGAAATGCATTGTGAGGGCATCCCTGCTCATGCTTTAGCCTCTTGTCAGCACTGGAATATAGTGCAGTGGCTGGATGGTGTGCACCTACTGTTTGCAGCACCTTAGCTTCTTTTAGGTAAGCCTGTAGAAGTATTCTCCATCAGTTAAGGGATTCTCCTTCCCTTTGTTTTTTTGTGTTTAATGTTACTTTGCTGTTACATAACTTCTCTAAGCCTGTTCTGTGTGGGGAAAACAACCCTGAGAGTCTGATTCACTGGTATAAAATAAGGGGAAGAAAAGAAGTTTAAGGTTCCTGTTTAATGCTAGCCTACTACCTGCTTTGAAAACAACATACTGGGTTGTCTGATTTAGTTTGGGTCAAGTTTGTTCTGCTCTCTGAGGCATTTTAAAAGAAAAAAAACTCCAAAACTTAACTCTGTAAACTGCACAGGTTTAGATTGTACCTGTGGCTCAGCCCAAAAATATACCTCAGGTTTGGTATAACTTTAGTCAGAGGCTTCCTGCTCTTTCTTGAACTGCTCCTCCTTGAAGGCCTTGCTGAACAAAGCCTCTTTAGGCATAAGAGGTTAATGAGCAGGTTAGTAGAGATGTACTAGTAAAGCTAACTTGTCTAGTTACATTTGAGGCAGCAACAGATGTAGTTTCGGCATGAGCTTGCTGCCACTGAAAGGAGATGGCCTCACTTCCCTTCCTGTCTTGTTCCTGTTGCATCTCTTGGGCTGGTCCTGATGTTTGCATGGCCTTCTGCCAAGCTGATGTAACTCACTAAAATGGCATGAGATGGGCCAAAATGAAGATGGGCCAGAATGAAGACAGGCTTTTTGCCAAGTCAGTGTACTGAATCTGTGTTCCTGGAGCAGAGAAGCACGCAGGCCTGTGCAAGGGGGGATGAAGAGGGGAGAGCTTGCTGGGGAGCCTTAGCTTAGCTGTGTTTTGACACTGTTGGACCAGCTCTGGTCCCTAAGTGCTTCCTTTTTAGGGGAGGGTGGCGGTTGTTACTTCTAAACCTTCACAGGGAAGACCTGGGCAATCTAAATCCAGGGCTCCCTGCATTATGAGAACTACCTTTGAACAGGGAACTGTTACTTGTTAAAAAAACCTTGTCCTTTGGAAGGTGGATAGACAGCTCTTGCTGGGAGGCGGTGGTGGTTTGTGACTTCTTCAGAAAGATTTTCATCATTAGTGTTTGAGAAACTAACTCCCCTTGAGTGGGTGGTGCGGCCCTGGAGATTTACCCCCCCACCAGAAATCTCTTAAGGAGGACAGTAGAGCGGTTTTCAACCATGGATGTGGAAAACATCAGCAAGTTGAAACCCTGAGCTAACAGGCAGTGCCACTTTAAAATTTTTCATTCTGCTGCGGAGATTATTGGCACAGTCTCCTCCAGTAAATGCAAGGTTGTTACCATGGAGGACAGGAAATCCCTCGTCTGCACAGCAAAGGAAAACATTGGAAACTGTCCTACTGTAAAGCACAGCTGCCTGTGTGCTGGGAGAGGGGTGCTTGCTTCTATGGGGTGTTTTCCAGAGGTCTCGGTTTTTGTCTGCAAATCTTTGCACATATTTGCTCTGTTTCTTAGTGGTCTGCTTCTGCCTTTGAAGAAGAGCTGGACAAAGGAATTGGGAGCAGATGGTTAGGACTAGTTTTATGTGTCCTGATTAATGCGAGAAGCAGGAGGGATTTTTCCTTGAGAGTAAGATACTTAGAACACTTAGATTATCTGCCTCTCCTTTTAACTCTGCAGCTCCTCACTTCTGTTTCCTTGTACTGTTTACAGAGGAAGGTCTTTGCCTTTTCTTCCCTTGGACCTCTTAGAGCAGGAGGCATCTCTGCTGTGGTGGGTCTGTGTTCTCCACCTGGCAACCTGAGATGTATCCTGGCTACTGTTTCTGGAGGTGGGAGCGCCAGTTGGGGCCACACGTGCTCTAGCCACTGGCCATCTCTTCCTGCAAATACCTACGTGCTTAAAGCTGGCCTGTCCTTATGAGATAGAGAAGAGGTGAGATTTGAGGAAGATCTTCCAAGACATGTTGGTGCCATCTTTCCACTGCAGGCTCTGCAAGAGGACCCAGTTCCCTCAGGAGCTGAGACAAGACAAGCCTGTGGTGTGTTAATTAGCTTTGTCAAGCCATCACCGTTAACATTAAGTTGTATGAAAGTTGAGCTGCTTGGTTGCTGCTAGGCTTGAATACCTAACCCATGACCAGTACTTGTTCTTCTTCCCTATGGTCTCCTTCAGAGGCCAGATGAACAGATTACCACTGATGTACACCAGTGGCTGTTGATCACTTGTAGATGAACAATGTATCAGGACTTTCCCCTTCTTCCAGAGACAGGTTTGTCAGTGGTCTTGTTCAGGTCTGTTTCTGTCCCTCTGCTGTCCTGTCTGTCTCGGCTGTTGCAGTCCTGAGTTGTTAGATGCTGAACAGAAACAGAGAAAGCCCTATCGGACTTGGTGAGCTTTAACCTCTGCTTGGCAATGTTTTTGTGCTGATGTTCACGAAGCTGAACTTGCTGTTTCCAGCCACGCTCTAGAGGATACTCCTGCATGTAGACCATGGTGTTATGGGAGGTGTCCTGGCTGGATAGGAAAGGGAGCTGTGCTCTTTAACTTTTGTACACCAGTTATTGTTTATAACTTGATATTGTACTTGCTTTATGTTTAACTGAGCTGTATTGTTCCTAATGTTGCCCACTGTTTTATCAACAGCGAGTCTGGGAATAGCTCATAGGAATCATTCATAGGGATGGTGTGGGTGAATTTGAGGTGCCTTTGACACCCAGTGTGATGGGAACAACATCAAAATCCCAGGGGCGTGATTGTGGGGGTTAAACTCCTGCATCCTTCTTGAAGCTGCTCCAGGATTTCCCTGGCAGCTGTTCCGGGACTTGCTACAGTCCAGCTTTTATGCAGTGCAGAATGATGCAATCCTAGTTCAAACAACCTTCTTGCACTGTTTCTTCTCATGCTGGGAGGGTGTCTTCTGATGTAACCTTGCATCGTTTTGTTGGCTTGCATGAATTTACTTGCTGATTTACATTGGGGCTCTCTGGCTGTGTTTGCCTAGCCCTGAATATGGTGGGTTATGACGTCTGTCTGCAGTCAACATTCATGTCTTCTGTTTGACCACGAAGTGCCACCTCCTTCTTTCTATACCAGCCCTCCCTAGGTATATTTGCACAAGTCCCACCCTCTGTGCTTATCTTCCCATTGATAGCTGATGGTGTAGTTTAGATATCTTCACCTTGATCTGATGTGGTTCCTCTGCCCTGATGTGAGACTGGGCCTGGCTGGGTTTCTTTAAGGCTGCCTGGTCTTCACAGTGTTTCTAGTCCTATGGCCTGTCAAACATGCAGGGTGACACAGAAACCACTCACTGATGTCAATAAGACAATGTGAAAAAGAAAAGCCCCGCCTGACCCTTGTGTGTGTGCAAAGGAAGAAACAAAAGGGAGGAATTAAAGGCAAATAAATGAAAACAGAGATGGTCTTGCTGATCTTCAATTTGATTGTCAGTGACAACCATTCTGGCAACTGTGTGCAGCATGGAGTCTGTCTTTTATTTTCTGGAGGGACCAGGCCATCATTTTGTTAAAAGAAGAGGCTAAGAACCATGGCTTGGGGAGAGCAAATGAATCATCTCTTGCATTAGGCCTCAGGACAGTGTATCCTTCTGCCGTGGCAAGGATTGGGAAAAAGGACAACCAGAGTTTGGTCCTCTCCAGGAAGGAGGAAGAGATAAATGCCAATGGAACCAGTGCTCCAAAAAAGACTGGATGTGTGTCTGCCTGTCTTTGGCATTATGGATGCACACACCTATAAGCATTCCTTTGTCAGGCCCTTTGAGGGGCTCTGCAGAGGGTGGCTTAGAAAATCCTTGGCCTGCATTAAACTGAGTGCAGGACATACCATGGCACTTGGATGCTGCATATGGCTCAGCCTTGGGTAGAGGGGAAGAGGGAAAATGCAACATGTGCTGTCCTTGGGGCTGTACGTGTAATGTTTGCCTGCTTGGGTGGAACTGCAAGCCAGAGGATGTGCGCTGAAGGAGGAAAGATGTTTGGCTGTAAAGCTTTGCTCAAGCAGGGTAATTTGGTCTACAGAAACTAGTTAATCATAGAAGCTGTGTGGTGTGCAAGTACACAAGCCTTCAACCACCAAAGCTTCCTCAGTGCACACAACAACCAAAAGGAGGTACCATGCAAACAGGGAGTCCTCTGTGGGAGACAAACATCTCTTGTTTTTTAGTGGAGAAATCTTTGTAAATAAACCACCTGGCTCTGTTTGGCTGCAGAGGAGCTAAAAAAAGAGCAAGGACACTGGGAGGACAGGCGCCCTGACTGATAGCTGGTGAGAGACCAATTGCTTTGGTGAAAGACAGATTCTTTCCATCTTTCCTCCTCTGGCTTCACCCATGGCAGGAAAGATGTAGGAATCATGTTAGCATTAAATATTCCTGCTTGTTTTTCAGTAACCTGCTGTAAGGTGGGTTGTGCAGATAAGGGACCTGCAGTGTGGCTTGGGGAGCAGGCAAAGCAGATAGCCCATCTCCTCCCTGCTCCTAGAGCAATGCATCTGGGGTCTTCTGACAGATCCCCTTCAGGCTGGACAGGTAGAGCATTTCTGGGGACACTGCAGGAGGTATGGAAAGGGACCAATTATTTTGAAAGCACAACCGAGAAGGAAATGGGAGCCTTGAGGGCAACTCTTGTCCTCTCTCTACCCTGGTATGCAAGTGTGTGCATAGCCTATGCCTACCAAAGCTGTAAGATAAGGCAGTCCTCCAAGGAGACTGTTTGCTGAGTGAGTGGCTGAGCTCTGTGCTGGAATGACGCAATCCTTGTTTAAGTGGCCGTGGTGCAGCTCTGAAGGAGTAACGAAGCAGGCAGGGTAGAGGTGGGCGGGTGGCTGTCCCACACATGGGTGCAGAGGGGCAGTCGGCATGCCAATGTGTGACATGGGGTGCTGGCTTCTCACAAATTTGACCAGAGGTGTGGCAGTACCCCCCGTTTTCAGCACTCCGCAGCAGCATAGTAATGTAACTTGTCAGTGCTGAGAGATGGTTTCCATTGCTGTCCTGAGGAGGTGAGGGAGGTGCTGTGTTGGATGGGCACACTAATGTGCAGGCAAAAGTTGTCTGAGCTACTTTGCCCAGGGTGTGCAGTGGGGAATTAGGCAACAAGTCAATGCTCTGGGCAGATCAGTGGTTTCAGGAGCAGGCTGAAGCCTGCTGAACTCTACAGAAGAGGCATTTTCTGTCCTTATAACCTCATGCTGGAGGTAGTGTAACACTGATAGATCATGAGTACACTGGCTTTGCAAAAAGCTCTTTCTCATTCAGCAATCTTGGCTGCAAAGCTGCTCAAGACAATGGCCTTTGCAAGTGTTTGTGTGACACCTTGTGCAGAGGAGGCCTGATCCTGGCTCTAAGCGATTGTCCCAGGAGCAAGTACTTTTCAAGCCCTCTGAACTTCTGGGGCTCTTTGCCCTGCAGGGCTCTGTAGCCAGATACATACTGAATGGTAGAGAAAGGAGGAGGTTCTGCCAGGGTTTCAGCTGCCTGCAGACAGGCTCTGTGCTAGTTACAGGAGAGACTTCTGCAGAACTGGGCCAGAGAAAACAAGTTTATCCCCTTGGCCTGCAATTGCAGGGATGCTTAAAGGAGAAGAGTTGTAGTGCTACAGTGAATGAGTACAGACTGAAGGGAAGAAAATGGAGGGGAGAGAGACAGCTAGTGCTGCTCACAATGCTGGAATAAATCGAGGATCCCTTGAATGCAGGAATAGTGTCTTAAGCCCTCCCATCAAAGCACATATATGGAGACACTCAGCTCTGTGTGACTGTTTGCCGGTGAGGAGTGTACATGTGCCAGCCACTCAGTGCCCATATGGAGGACAAGCTTGTGTTGCTTGGTGGTAGGAGAGGGTAAAGAAAACCTTTTTTCTGCCCTGAACTTCCCCATGGGCTCCTTGTATCCCTGCCTGGCTGCTCTGTTAGGCCTCCTGTTCCTCTTGGTTGGGCAATGCAGGGTATGTTCTTGTCATATGGTTTTTGTTGCCATGAATGAGTGAGGCTAGAAATCTGATACGTGAAAGCAATATCACGGCTGATTTCCTGGGGTTGGTAAGGACAGGAATTGGGAAAATAACTTGGCATGTTTCAGTGAGGCTCTTCTGGTAGTGTAGCACTAGGCTGGGGAGTGAAAAGCAGAAAATGGAGGGTGATCAGCTGTGAGGACACCATAGCAGGTAGAGCTTTTTCTAATGTATGTGTCTCTGTACTATGGTGTCTTGCTGGAAATTTGGGAGGAATATGCTCCTTCACTGAGGCAAGGCTAGGTGAAATTCTCCCAGTTAACTGTCAAAGACAGACTCTTCTTCCCTGGCCAATGTTCCCCTTGTCACCGTAACTTGCTTTCCAGCCTTGGAAAAAGGAGAAATCCCAGGAAACTGGCTTGATGCGTTGAATGGCTGCAAAGGTCAGATCAAAGAGGAATTCATGACTGAGGCTGCCAAAATTAGAATGAAAGAGAGTCTGCCTGCCCTGGGGTGCTCATCCTTAGGTCTACAAATGAAGAAACTGCCATAAAGAAGTTAAAGGTATGCAGGAGTGTTTTTTGGCCAGGTCTGTATGCTATTAAGCTATCTTCAGAATAGAGTAGCCATGTCTATGCTGCCTTCTGGAAGTGTTGTCTGGCCTGTACTGTCCCCTAAATATGGGGTACCTGTAGAGTGAAGCTACTTGGCATGGACTGAAGCCTACCAGAGACTGTCTTAACAGTCAAGGTGTCCCAGTCAGCCCAGAAACTGCCTCCTTCCTTTGATCCAGTGGGAGGCTGGTTTGTCCCTGTTGGTCTGTATGCGGGCAGGGTGATATTCCAGCTCTGGGACTTGTTGGACAAGGAAGAGACTGGAGATATCTGAAGGAGAGTGTTTGGGGCATTTGGTGTTATCTGGGAGGTGGTGGTAGGGGGTTCCTGTGCCTGCTTGTCTCTGCTGCAGTAGTGCCAGCCTGTACCCCTGGGCAGCAGGCTTGTCGGGGCACTGATGCCTGGTATGGGGTGTTGTGGTAAGCTGGCTGGCAAGGCTAGTGTGCCAAAAAGCCTTGTGTATCTAATTAGGGCCTGTGATTGCTTGGCAAGTAAATGGGATTGCTTTCCCTATCCTCAGCTGTGTCCAGATCAGCTTTAAACCAAATGCTTTAAAATCAGCCCAAGAAAAAAATGCTTTGCTCCTGAATCCAGGATTTGCTGGGTCTGTCTCTGCACGGGCACCCTGGCAGCTTCATTTGCTGCCCAGCGGCACCCACAAGCACAATGTTTGGCAGAGCTCCCCCCTTTGCCTTGTGTGTAAATATTTGTATCCTTCTCTTGTCCATCAGCAGCCTGGTATTTGTGCAATGAGAAGGTAACAGATGTTTGAAGAATTAATTTTCTGTGCAGCCTGTTCACAGGAGCTGTGTAGGAAGGCTTCTTGGTGGGACTGTGGCATCGCAAAGAAGAGGAAGCAGAGGTGTTTCCTCCTCCTTTGTAATGCTGCCAAGGGACATGATCTCAGCAATGCTCATCTAGGGATTTGAGGGGCACTGCAACTGCCTACAAAAGAAGAGGTGCTTTTGGCTTGGAGCACTGATGTGTGTTGGCAGCTACAAAGAACAAGGCTTGTTGTAAACCAACAGCATGTCTAATTGCTCATCTTTTAATGTTTTCCTGAGTCAACCGGTGGTTACAGAGTTACTGTTTCTTTTTTCTAAGACTTACCATGGGTCTATGGTGGTCCAGTTGTCCAGCAGCAGGAGAGGTGGGCAGGCATCCTTCACTGGCAGTCCTGCAGAGCTACAGTTCCTCTGGGATCCTCAACATGCTGCCTTCCCTTCTAGTCCCAGTGCAACAAGTAGGTTTCTGCTGCAGTGTGGAGCAAAGGGAGAAAGCGGAACTCAGATTTGAGGCTCCCTCTGGGGTGTCAGCAGCTTTAACTTCTTGGGAGACTTGCTCAGCTGTCCCTGCCTGAATACCACCCTCTGTCATGTGTGAGGATTCATTGATACGGTGTCGGTTCCACAGCATGAGGGTTGTCATCCACATGATTTCTGCCCAGCCTTGCCCTGTCAGTGTCTGTGTGGTGGATTGGGCCAGAGATCTGCTCTGGCTTAAAACCCTCTTCCCTCCTGATGGATCCTCCATTATCCCCCCTGCCAAAACCTTGTTCTATCATACCAAAAAGCATCTGATGCTTTTCAAACTGTGGTGGTCTTCTGATCCCCCTCGGAGGTGTCGAAAGGGAGAAAGATGTGGTGACAAGCCAGGTACAGTGAAAGTAATTAGCTTAATCTCTTCATCTCTAAACTGCTGCTATCACTGTAGAAGTTGTAACGTGCACCTTAAGGGCATGTCTACGTTGCAGTCTTTGGACAAAGCTCATTTCAAACAAACTGGTGTGCAGACTGCTAATACCACCCTGCAGCAGCCTGCAGCTCGACAGGCATTCCGAGCAGGATAGCTGCTGTGGGGGTGATGCTGGGGGGAGCACTGTGTTACCGCATCCATCTGAAGCAAAGGGAAGAATCCCTGCTCACATCCCTGGGTGTTAACGTATCTCTAGTCTCTGCAGGGTCTGCTCGACACAGTTTCATTTCCAGCCTGTTTCTTGATGCTGTTCAGGAATACCCACCTTCTCCTTGCTTAAATGAATGAAGCTTTTTGGAAAATAGTTACCAAATGTTTCTCTTCACAGCAATACAGGCTTAAGCAGTGCTCCCTGTTCCTACCTCCCTGTTTATCCACAACACCAGTTTGTGGGGCCTGGAGTAAAATGGGGCAGGGAACCGACTCAGGATAAAAATAACCTGGCAAAACAGATGGGTTACTTGTTGCTGCTTACGCCACTTGTGAAACCATGGCTGTGGTCAGAGAAGTTAGGTGGCCTTTCTGAGAACTGCGCTAGGTTTTTTGGTATGGGTGTGTTTTTTCTGAAAAGCTACAATGCTGGTATCAGGGAAGGGTTTTGAGAAATATGCTGTTGCTTCTGCTGGCATGCCAGCTCTTGAAGGTAATAGCAGCATAGTTCAGAGCAAGAAAGCCCCAAGCCCTCCATCACACTCAGAGTTGGCCAAAATGAGTGTGATGTACCAGCCTAAGTCTTATGTTCCATTTTCTGATCAACTTGCTGGGGAGATGTTTGCCCTTGTTAAAGAGGTGTAACACTGACATGGAGTCAGACTCTTCATTTTGACCTGGGAAAGGAGCAGCAGCGGAGGATTAGCCAGCACTAGCTCCTGAAGGGGCAAGAGGCAGCTGTACTGGTAAGTCCCTGCCTCCTCCACTTTGGTGTTTTCACGCTGTGTATTCCCACTTCCTCAGGAAGTGCTGCTGCTTCTGAGTAATAGCAGTTTTATTAATGGCTTTGCTAGGTTGAAAGGAGGGATACTGGTCATTCAGAAATGGGCTGTCACACTTCTGGCTCAGTGCAGGATGGCTGAAGGCTTTGTCTTGACAGGCTAGCCATGCTCTGCTCACATCTCCTGCCGGTCTTGGGGCACTGAAAGGAATATTTTTAATTTCTTTTTAAAATTATTCTTCCCATTCCTTGCCTTCCTTGTGGGTTCAGCCTGGGGGAACCTGGGTGAGGAACTGGTTCTTCTCCCTTGTCTGACTGTGAGGAAGGACAGAGTGGCATATGCGTGAAAGGTCTACGTGTCCTGCTAAATCAGACATGGGCAGTTTGTCTCCAGCCTGGTTGCACGTGTGGCTTGGTTTGTAGCCCAGTGAAGCTGAGTGATGTTCTCCCAGACACAGGCAGGGCATGGCTGGAGGTGGTAACATGTAACAGGCCGCTCAGGGGGGTGGTAGGCATGCAACTGCCCCAGATTTGGCTCCCTCAACCACAGGGCAACAAAACCTGCTTGCAAGAAGGACTGTAGCTGTCACATGATTTAAGGAAATGGTAACTAGGGCCACAACAGCACTGTGCGAGGCTCAGAGGGACTCCTGACTGCTCTGGCACAGCGTAGCTAAGCCATGTCTGCCTTGACCAGAGGTTAGTCCCCAGCCTTGATTTATTTAGGATCAAAGGAAGCACGGAAACCCCTGGGAAGAGCTGGAAGTGCTATTGCCATTCTCTAGCAGGTCCTCATCTTCCAGAGGAGATCCCAGAGTATGTTGGAGGCAGTAACCTTTCCTCCTCTTATTCTTCAGTAGGAAAACATGAGTATCCACCTACACTGGGCAGCATCTTTTAGCATAATTGAGCTAATCCACTGCACCTCCCTAGGACATATATATCTGCTGTCCAGCACAGCCACCTCTGCCTTTGGACCAGCCAGACCCTCCAAGGGATGCTGCAGTTTGATGTGAAGAAGGACTGTGCCTCTTTGGTTGTCCTTCTTTGGTTTTTTTTGTTTGTTTCTTTCTCAGCTTGGTTGCTCTGCACTCATGCTCAAAAAATAGCGGGAACTGGGAAGGTACAAATCTGTTGGCTACTTGCATCTCATGTCAGTGCCTCAGTGTTCATGGGTGAGCTTGTTTTACTCCTGAAAGGGAAAGTTCTGGGAAAGCCCCTTCCCTCAGCATACCACACCTTAAGGTCTCTGCATGTCTACAGAGGAGAGAGCTGGGATTTCCTGAGGACCTGGAGGGAGTTAGGTGCCTGAGCTTCACTGACAGGGCCATAGTGTCTGTCACTCTTTGGCCTGTTTCAGTAGCTCATGCATTTGGTCTGTGATATATTTGGAAAATCAGGCTTGTAGCATGGGTGGAAATTCTCTTCTGATCTCCATGGGCTTTGCACATGGCCAGTGACCCACCAGAAATGTGTTCCCTGCCTCAGTTACAGGTAAGGAGTAATTGCTGTGTGTGTTCTGCCCTGATAGATATTTGGTGAACATGTGCTTTTTGACAAATGCGAGCCATGGCTACTGTCTGGGCTGAGATGTCCTTGATGTTGAGGCATCTTGCTCTGAGCTGCCCCCACCCACTTCAGCTGTGGCTCTGCACCCGAGGTCCCCACAGAAGCAGCTGCCGTGCTCATCTCTGAGGCAGAAGTATTTCAGTGCTAGGCAAAGAACCCTTGTGTCAGCAGCTGCCATGTTCTGCTCTCCTCCAAAGGCTACCAATTAATTCCTTACAACACGTTCCATCTGTTCTTAGCCTGTAAGCTGCTTGAGATAGGGTCTGTCTTTGCCTTGCGTGCTTGAACAGAACTGCAAAAAGGGGTCCTTGGGCATGATGACAGAGAAGATTAAACTTCTGGTGAAGTGGCTGTGAGTCCTGGCACACCCATAGGCTGATGAAGCTGTCAAGGGAAACAGAATCTTCTCGTCCTTTTGACTATGAGCAGAAAGCATCAGAACTGCAGAAGTATGTCTAGATGGTTTAGAAATGTTTTGCTATCCCATTGCGCATTTTGGGTACTGCTAAACCACATAGGTCTTTTTTAATGCTGTTTTTTCCTGTAATATTACATTTCTTAGGCTCTTCT
The DNA here is from genome assembly GCA_013400335.1 of Eurystomus gularis. Classification (NCBI taxonomy): domain Eukaryota; kingdom Metazoa; phylum Chordata; class Aves; order Coraciiformes; family Coraciidae; genus Eurystomus; species Eurystomus gularis. The sequence goes on along the minus strand of VZZY01021574.1, from coordinate 2,558 downwards.
GCTTTTCTGGAAGCGTGCTGGGAGAGCTGAGACCTGTCTGTTCATCTGTGTGGTCCTCATATAACTATATTTCAAGGCTCAGCTCTCCAGAATGAAATGAGGGTAGTGGTGCTGCTCATCACATGGTGAATCCTGTGCTGCCTCCTATCTGTGATGTTCATGCCCTGGGCTGGAGGCTGTGGTTTCAGGGTTCCTGGTAACCACATCAAAAAATATCCTAGCCCCGTGACGCAAGGCACTAATGACCGATGCAAACTCACTTTTCTGGTTCAGATTTGTTAAATATTTTTGGCAGGCTGACTGTAGAGCCTTGTGTCACATCAGGAGTTGCCTGCCTCCATGCCCTGCTAACTCCATGTTGGACCACATACTACTTTTCTGGCACAAAGACAGCATAAACTCCATTGCCATGGATAACTGGGTAGAAATTAGATGTTCTGCTCATGCGAAACCAAGATGAAATGTATATTGGGTGGTCTGGTGTTACAGATTCCTGATGGTGAACGTTTACCCTGAGCCCTCAGATGCTCTCCTCATGTCTTTGCACAGGGTGCTGTGATGGGAGACCAAGTGTAATCCTGTGTTGGAGTAGGCAGTGCTGCTCCATCCCCGAGTCTCCCCTGCTCTTGGGGGTGCAGGTGCTGATGTGGCTCAGCTGAGATGTGATAATTCCCTAAGTCCCCATAGCTTGTAGCATCTGAAATCCATTGTTTCTTTCACTGTAAAGTTGTTGCTACATAACTTCTTTTTGTAGCCTTCCACACAGGCACCTCTGTCAGATTTTGATGTTTTCAGTGTTTTACGTGGAATTTTCTTTTTATTAAGAGTGGGGCTTTTACCAAACAATCATGTCCACCATCTCAGTTTAAACAATCAGGTCATCCTACCTGAAGCCATCTTGGGGAATGTTATAACTTAAGGATGGCATATATAAAATCCAGCATCTGTGACTGCAAAAATGTGACCAGCTTTCATCGCTCCCTGGGTGGTGGCAGAGAGATGTGACCTGCTTTGCCTTCATCCCTGGCTTTGCCTATCAGGGTAACTTAACCTGCATTCAAACACCAGAAAAAAATTACTTAGGCCACCTTCTGTGTGTACATAAAACTTGAGTCCACAGCTTGTGCTATGACCTTCCCTGTGCTCTGTAGCCCAGTGATCTGGCATGCCACATCATCACATAGGAGTGTGAGATGGAGAAGAGAACAGGGGAATCTCTTAGCAATGTTGTGGTCATCAGAAAGTCAGTTCCTGCAGCCAAGCTTATACCAACAAACTGTTTGCCAGCTGCGTGGGCAGGCTTAATGCCTAGGTCATGTGTTGTGGATGCAAATTTAGTGCACTTGAAAATTGAGCTAAGCCAGAGGGCTGTACAGTAAGCCTGTGGGGACCAGCTGTTGTGGCACTGGATAAATGAGAGGGAAGGAAAAAACACTCGCTCCTTGTTTTGGAGAAGGAAGAATCTCCCCAAGTTTTCTGCATAGGGCCCTGCCATGTGAGGAGCTGTGTGTGAGGCTGTGGTTTGTATCATGGGATCAAGGTGGGAGTGACTGTCTCTGCTGTAGCCCTGAAAGAACAGGAAAAACTCAAGCTTTTGTTTCCTAGGGGTTCTTAATCCATGTCCTGGGCTTTCAGACCAACAGGCAAAGTGATAGTAAGAGGCTCTGATACCACTGGAGGAGCAGCTGAGGGCTACTTGGATATGGGAAGGGTTAAGCAGCCTGGACATGCGGAATGAGCTGTGGTGTTCCTTCTGTGATTCAAAGAGGGAAAAATGTGCCCTCCCTCTCAGATGCTCTCTTCTGTCCAAAAAAGGCTAAGTAGGCTCAGTGAAAAAACAGCAGAGGCATTCCTCATATTCTCTGGAGTAACTGGATGTAAAAGCCCAGATTTAAAGGGGTAGCTTGCAGCAAATTCAATGTGACTCTGAAAGGAATTCACCTTCTGCCGGAAAGCTGGCTGTGGTTTTGGAAACAAAGGATGAGCTGGGCACTAGCTCGAGAAAGACAAGGCTGTGTAAGAGATGGATATTAAAAAATGCAGATGATTCATTAGTCATCACAGATTATTAAACACAGCCAGTTTATTGTCTTTATTTTATTAGGGATGTCTTACATGCACAGTAATAATCCCAGGACTTGGCTGGATTTGCGGCAGCTCCCAAGCACACAGGTTAATAGTATTGACCCTGATCTAAAACCTGTTAATGTTGAAAGGAGACTCTCCCCTGACTTTGAGTGCACTTGGGAGCGTAACCAAAGGAGTTTGAGCTCTTCTAATATATCATAGAATGTTAGGGGTTGGAAGGGACCTTTGGAGATCATCAAGTCCAACCCCCCTGCCAAGCAGGACCATAGAATCTAGGGCAGATCACACAGGAATGCATCCAGACAGGTCTTGAAAGTCTCCAGAGAAGGAGACTCCACAAATTCCCTGGTGAGCCCATTCCAGTGCTCTGTAACCCCTGCATCTACCCATTCAGTCATGACATCATAGAATGCTATCAGATTAGTCAAGTGTCATTTCCCCTAAGCATGATAAATCCATGCTGACTACTC
>VZZY01021572.1:86526-150155 GCA_013400335.1 Eurystomus gularis | reverse complement strand
CAACCATTGCATCACCCACAAGTCCTTCTCTCTTTTGTGTACAACAGGTCCAGTGGGGAGCCTTCCCTAGTTGGCTCACCCACCAGCTGTATCAGGAAGTCACCTTCCACACAGTTCAGGAACCTCTGGGACTGTTTCCTCTCTGCTCTATTTTATTTCCAACAGACATCTGGGAAGTTGAAGTCTCCCATGAGAAAAAAGAGTAGTGATCATGAAACCTCTCCCAGCTGCTTATAGACTATTTCATCTGCCTCTTCATCCTGTTTGGGCCCTCTATAATAAACTCCCACTGTGATATCTGCCTTGTTGGCATGCCGTCTGATTCTTACTCATAAAGATTCAATGCTATCATTGCCATCATTAAGTTGTAGACATTCATAACTCTCCCTAACACAGAGGGCCACCACCCCACTGCCTCTTCTTCCTTGCCTATCCCTTCTGAAAAGTTGGTAGCCATCAATTGCAGCCCTAATTCCTACCTGACCATTCTTAGTTGCTTCCATGGTTACTAACCTATTAATAACCTTTGTGTCTTTGCTGCCACATGGATCACCATCCCCCACCTCCACTGAGATGGCAAACTGAAACACCTTACTAGCATGCTGTCCTGCAAGCACTGACATGCTGCACACAGGCTCCTCTCCAGCATCCCCATCACTCTTCAAATCTTGCTTTTGGTGATTTTTCCCAGAAAGTCCCAAGAAGCACTTTGCAAGATTAGTTCCTATGGGTAGTTTTGATTCTTTGTGGCATGTCTTAAAAGAAATGCCTAGACCAGTTTGTACAGCCAGCGAGATGTTAGTCTCCAGTTAACAATTCCATTTAGGCATTTTCATCTGACCGTGCCTTAAGTCCTAGATGTTTGACATTGCAAGTAAATGACATGTGTATCATCCTGTTCTTGTGCACAGAATAATAAACACCTTTCAATCGTGTTTTTACTCTCTGAATAAATGTAAGTTTATTAAATTCAAAACCAATATTTAAGAAATAGGTGGGAAACTTGGAAAGAAATTTAAAATACTTATTTTAGAGTATGAGTAGAAAAAATTGCTGGTCATGTAGAATATCTAACTAACTAGGAATAACACTCTTTATTTGAGAAAATAATTTTGTATATCAATTAATATTTTAACACAGAGATTAATTTTACAGAATAAAGAATCTACTGAAGCATGTAGATATTATTATTTATTATTCTTTAAGGGAGATGGAGGTCCATCAGGACTCCCAGGAGAGAAAGGGGAGAAGGGAGATCCTGGGATGTCAGGAGAAAAGATAAGGAAATATATTTTACCTCATGTACAAGATGTAGCCAAAAGAAGAACAAACCATTATTTGCAGGTACGCAACAGCAAGGAGTTCATCCTTGAGAAGGGCATATGACAATACTTTTGCCAGGGGAAAGGGACTAGGCTAGTTGGGAGGTTTCCAACAAATTTCACTAACAGGAGCTACCACCTGAATGCGCAACTGATTTAACTGCCCTGCCTTTGTTGGCTATTGATTACTGTTAAATTTCATTATCTTCTTGGAGAACAGGTATCTTGTGCCTTTAGCCTGCTCCTTGCAGCATGTTCAGATTTTTCCTGACACCAAGAAGTCATGCTCAAATTGATGTTACTTAGGGCATCTTGCAGAGTGGTGAGCTGTACCTGAAACCTGTCAGAAACCTCATACAGAAACCATCACAAACAGCTGAAACCAGGGCGGCTTGTTTCCAAGGGATTTTAAAGGAAACTCTGCCACACTGGGAAAATGAAGCATAAATTCAAAATGGTGTAAAGGAATTTAGAGAGGAGCAAAGCAGACTGCCCAAAATAATCAATTTAGAATAAGTTAAATGGAGGCTTTTAATTTTACTCTTTCTAAATAGAATGAGCTGCTGAGTGAGCAAAACTCAGTGCTTTGGCTGATTGTTGAATTACTGCTGAGAATTCAGGCACCTCCAGACTCGGCTACTGTGCAGCTCTTAAAGGAGCGTAGCACCTGAACAACAGGTAGAATTGGACATGACTCAGAGTAAACAAATCAACACTTTTTGACTGCAGGTCTTTATCAGAAAGTACCTGAATAGTTGTAGTAAGTATCTATTAAGAACTCAGCTTCACTTTTTTTTCGTCTACAAGGCAGTATAAATGCCAGTTTGAGAAGCTACAACCTGAGGCAGTAAGGTTTCCACTGTAGAAAAACACATAGTGTTTCTGTGACTACTTAATTATTTTTTAAAAATTTGAAATTGCCCTATATAAGTGCTTAAAATTGAAGATCCCAGTGTATCAGAAGTGAAACATCAGAATTAAGAGTAAATTTTGGGTTACAGTTACAAGTGGTTTTTGTATTAGAGAATGCTGGCATTTTTTTCTCTTGTATATTGCCTTTATTCTGATTATCAGCCTGGTGCTGTCACCTTCACTGTCTTAATTCATTATAAGTGAAAATATCAGTACTGAGTAGCTACCTTGGGTATTCAGGACAGTGCAAAGAACAGCTTGATGCCTGCAGTGAGTAGCATAGTGATGTTACAGCAGTTATTTGCAGAAGCTGTCTTACAGAAGTGGCATCTGGACTGACGCCTGTAAACAGCAGGCCACTGCCATCAACAGCTCAAATCAGAAATGGATTTTTAAATTTCATTTTAATCTACTTTTCACTTTCTCATGACCTACTGGCATTCTGATATGCTAATCTGATTTATATTATGCATAAATATTTTGTAGATACTGTTCCTTAACAGAATGCTTTATGTGGATTATTTGTGAATTATTTGAAGTAATGTTTCTGGCAAACATTTGCAGTTTGGATTGACCTTTGGCTATGGAGTTGCCCAAAATTACTGCTTCTCAGAAGTTGTTTTTCTCAGAATTGGTCAAACAAGACCTTTTCTGATAACTTTGGAAGCATTTATCTTCCTCATATGAGTAAATGCACGCAATTCTTCCTAAAAAAGATTGATGCAATTGCAATTTACACTATTACAAATGTCTGGGAAAATAAGGAATATGAATGCAGGAGGCTGGAAGGATTTTAAGAAGACAGAATACTAGAATACTTTCTTTTTTGCAGGAAAAAGAAATTAACTAGATATTTACTGATATTTTTGGAAAATGTGTTTATGCAAGCATTGTTTCTCATAAGTCTACTCATTCAATAAATTTAGCTACATGAAAATTAATTAACTATCTAATCTCTGTTAGGGGGAAAAAGGAGATAAAGGTCTAAGAGGCCCAGAAAGACCACCAAGCGAAGGAGTTGTAGGCCAAAAGGTGTGGCTTGACATGCACAGTGGAGAAATACTACAAACTTTAGAAGGACCTATTTCAAAAGAGTTCAGATTCTGGCCTGTTTTTTCTTCATTATATCCTAAGTAGCAACTATATTTTAATTGGTTATTCAAAAGGATTTAAGAGAGAGCAATGTGTTCCTTAGCTTGAACAAATTCAGCAAAATCAGACTGTAAACATAGATCCTAAAGTTAATTGGGCAATAGAGATTTCCTAAAAAGTCAGTACAGAGGTTTCAGTAAAGTTAGGAGGAGGCAAATTGTCTTTGTATGCTGACAGGTAGAAAGAAAGAGCAAGATAAAACAGGTGACTAGTTAATATCTAAATATGAGATGAAAAGCCATGGAAAGATGTGTTAGTAGACAGACAGTTTTTATCTCCCACCTGGTTAAATTTAGAACATTTGAGGCAGATTCTAGAACTGAGTGGGATTTCGGCTGGAGTACAACGTCTAAATACCTTTGTAATTACGAGTGTCATTAGTGTGGTGGGTTTGGTTATTTGCGTCTCTCCCAGTTGTGAATGAATCTTTGCTGTGATTGAAAAAAAAGTTTGTTTTTGTCAGGGTGACCGCGGAGAAAAAGGATCCCAAGGACTGAAGGGTTGTAAAGGACTGGAAGGCCCATCTGGAGCAAAAGTAAGTGTATTCCTCTAGGGTGGCCCTGCAGTTTGTATTTTATAAAAGAATCTATGGAATCCATGTAATATACAAATTTCTCAAGCATTTTATGCTTGGAGACTTAAAAGAGCAAAGGAAAAGCAGAAATATTTCCATCCTCTCTCCTGCGTGACACCAAAGTCCCAAGGAGAAAAAGAATAGGTAAACATGTAAGGCCAGACCTTACAGTTATGCATGGGCACTGAGAAGCTAAATTAAAGTTGTTCAAGTGACTCTAGCCATTAGCATTTAGCAGATTTTTACTTTGAACCGTTAATGTTCTATTATAATATTCTGTAATTGTTGCTCTGAATGATGAGGAAATTGAAATAATGCAAGTGTTCTGGCTATTCCATTGGCTTTTTAAACCAGACGCAAAAGAATTAATTAAATTTTAAAAATCCAATAAACAGTTCAACCAATAGTTATTTAAAGCTTGAAACTTATTTAAAACATGAAACTTGGACCAGCTTCCACAAGAACAGTAAGTTGACTTATGTTTTTTTCCAAATATTGTCGATTTTCTAGAGAGATCTATACTGTAGATGTATAAAGTGTTGAAAAACTTTTTGCTACTTGTGCAGGAAATAAAACTGCCTGTTTAAATCTACATGATACCATTTCGTAACAGGGTGAACCAGGAGACAGAGGACCACCTGGATCATCTATTCGGGGACCTGCTGGACCAAAGGTGAGTATCTGATATGTGATTGCTGGAGACTAGAGATTTGAAAATTTCGAGTGCACATTTACATCAGAATTAAAAGAATATAAGTAAAGCATTTAAAATTCCTTGTTGTAGTAATGAAGATGACTGAATTTTAGGAATAAGGACTGAAAAGTACTAAAAATTAACAGACAGTATTTGGGGGCCCTTTAACAGGATACTGAACTTGATATGTTTTTTAGCCTCTTGAAGCCCTTTGTTTAAACAAAAATAAATTCTTATTACATTTCTGTTGTGTTTTGTCCCCTGCTGTGAAATTAATTACTTTGAAGTCTCTTATTTTTCAAAGGTTTCTTGAATGTGGCAGTAAATCCCTGTAGGAAAGTGTGTCTATGTATCAATCTAGGGACTTACGTGCTGAACTAGATAATTTTTTAGAGATGAATGTTTGTATATCACTTCCAAGTGAATGGCTGGCCTGTAGATACTACTTTAAATGAAATGTCATATATGAGATAAAGCTACATGCACCTCATTTTCTCTGTGGGAAAACTGTACCTGAAACTAGTGAGTCCAGCTGAGTGAAATAAGCAGATTCAACAACCGTAAAGCTAATTCTGAACGTTTTAAAAACCACTTGAAAATTTACTACCACCCCATTTTTATTTTACTAATAAAGTAGTTGCTGTTTTTGTGATAAGTCAGTTAACTTCTACTTTAATTTATGCTTTTCCGCTTTGCTGATAGTTTTTAGGGTAGAGAAATCTCTCATGTACATCCTATCATTCTGAAGTGATTTCATCCCTGTTTTTCTTCTTCCTTAAAAATACATGTGCCCAGGCACACAAGCACACACCGGTATTGTACATACAATGTGCTCATCAGCCTGGCAACAGCACATCACAGAAGGCTAGCATGTGGTTTAGACTTGTTTGTTCATGGAGGAGGAGGAAAGAAGGGAACAGAAGCAGCTCAGGGTGCACCTGCAATAAAAATGCAACTACAGAGAAGAAAGGAAGGGGAGGCTTGTGGGGCACTGTCGCGGTCGGGCGCGCAGAGGTCCGACCACCTCCCAAAGGGAGAAGGGTTGAGGGTAAATTGGGACATCTCTCCACCAAGCTCGCAAGCAGACATGGAGACCGAAAGAGTATCTAACAAGTTTATTACTAAATATATTCAAATAAAACCTTATTTACTCTATGGAAATATTACAATATTAAAGAACACCACGCCCACCCATTCACTCCCTCTCTCACCCACCGAGAGATAAGGGCAAATAAGGACTTAATTATGTCAAGATACGACCTGTATGTGTGGATGGTGCGTGTGTGTGCGTGCATGTGCCCTTTCGGCGTTTGGTGATGGTCTCCGTGGAACGGCGACGATGTCCGACCAGCAGACCTGGACTGTTTCCAGTGACGTCAGCAGCTTGTAGCTTCTCTCTCTCTCCTTCTCTTGCAGCTTGGAGTGGCTTTTCCTGGCAGCACGTCTTTTCTGGCAGTGCAGCTTTCGGTGCAGTTTCTTCGGCACCACTTCTTCTTCAATATGGTGCTCCCAGCTTGGAGCAACTTTTTCTGGCAACGTGGCCTTCTGCGGCGTGGCTTTCTGTAGCACGCGGCTTCCAATGGCCTCTTGTTGCAATTTCTTCTTCTTGCTGCAGCTTGCAGCTTTTTTTCTGGATTCTTTCAGTTTTGGCTCGTGGCGGCGGCTCACGGCAGTGGCAACGATTGCGCACCTTACGGCCGGCGGCAGCTCACGGCTTCTTTCTCTCCCCCGGATTCCTAGAGCAGTGGGAGTCAGCAGTTCTGTCCGGCGGCTCTCCGCGGCAGCTGCTTCCTTCTTTCTAACTGCTTAGTTTCTTCAGGGGGCTGCGCTGACAGCTCAGTTCAGTTTCCCCCCTCTCTGGCTGCTTGGCTTCTTCAGGGGGCTGCGCTGACAGCTCAGTTCAGTTTCCCCCCCCTCCTCCTCGCTCCTCTCCGGCAGTGGCGGAGGGGGGGGGGGGGTTGCACTCAGCAGGAGCGATGTGCTCCCTTTGTGCAGTGAGGCGGAAAAGAAAGAGTTTGTTTTCTTTTTCGATATTTATGGTTGGCGTTATCTCGGTTCCGGTTTCCTGGAGGATTTATGCCGAATAGATTTATGGGAAATCGAGTTCTTTTGCTCACTGTTTTAATAAGGCAGAAAAAATCATGTGGTCGGTTCACCACAGGCACTTATATTTTTTATATTGGCTTAAAATCATAATAATATGCTAAACTTTATGTCAGGAAAATACAAGGGGCTTGCTATAGCACACAACTTCTATGAAGACAGGTTTCACTACACTGGTCTCTCTTCTTCACATCTTGCTCATTACAGTGACATTTTTTAATAGACCAATAAGTGAGTCAAGATCGTTTTTTGTTAAAATTCATGCTGAAAAACAAGAACTTTGTAGACTTTATTGTCTTTTTCGCTCTGATTTTATTCTGTTCAGTATAGTTCATATCACTTTCATAGCAGACTGGCCATGATCCAAAATCCACTGGAGTCTATAGGAGTTTTTCCAAACTCTACCAGATTTTAGATCAGGGCTTTTATTTGCAGTGGCTGATGCAAGAAAACATGTATTTGGGGTAATTATAAAATGCAAGTTGATTTTTAGAAAATATACAAAACTGTCTCTCTAGCTCCATAATAATTTATTTGTTTAAACAAATATCTGCTATGTTTCTGACAATTGTTCAATAATATAACAGACTATACAGGTCCGTTTTCTCTCTCCACTGTGGAAAGTACAATGATTACTAGTAATTGTGTTCTTGGATCATCCTGGTATCTGCAGTAGTGAAGCCAGACATTATAAATTTCTAATGCAGTGAATCTGCGTGTTTTGCAAAGCTGGGAGTTACCATGATCTGAGGTCTTCTTAGTACATCTCTAAGTATTTGATGTTGTAGTGAGTGGTCCCTAGAGATCTTAACTCCTGGGCAGCCATGGTTGTGTCCACTGGAAATTTATTTATTTTAACCTACACCCATGTTTGAGGGCTAGAGTTTTATTTCCCTTGACAGCCATTATGATGTTACTAATATGGAGACAGTAACAGTAGACAGCTGTTTTTTCTCATATTCTTTTCTCATGGTTACAGCTGCTCAGTTGTTTTGATGGAATAATTGATCTGCATTCCCTAGTGGATGTTTCTTAAAATACTGTTTGTCCTTCTCACTAGTGTTACAAAGTGCAAAAGTTTGACTGAAAATGGAAATTTTCTTTTTAAAATCCTTAATGTAAAGTAAAACATCTTTTGGCAGAGATTAAATACTAGAAGGAGCCAAATTCTGCCCCGTGGAGGGATAACATGAGGAGCTTGAATTCTAAGCCTGATTGCTTTCCAGGAAAGCCAATGACAGAGCTAAGATTACCAAACAGTCATACTGGGTGATATATGAGGAAAAAATCAAGTTTCTTCCTGGGTCTTTTCAAGCTTCTGCGGAGCTTGAAATTTTGAAGTGCTGCGACATTGCATCTGTAGCCTTTCTAAACACACTCTGTGTCAGCACTGCTCTTTGAATTTCGTTGCATGTGCTCTGTCAGAAACAAGGCTATGCAGCCTTGCTTGTGTGGGCAAAAGCTGGCAGAAGCCACAGGTGAATCTGGCCACTGAAACTCCATTATGATATTCAACCTTCAGTTGAAAACTAAAGCCGTCAAGTGATTCATCAAAGCAGAACAAACTCTTTGACACATTGCAGAGAAGTAAGAGTATAAGGGAGTTCGGAATGAAGGTAGTAAAAGCTAGAAATACTAATTTTGTATTACCTAGTTGACTGTCAGAAAGCATTGAATACTTGTTCTTTCCTGTAAAACTTCAAAAATTGAAATTGAAACTAATTGATATGGTTTTGGACATGTTTATTTCTGGACAGGGGGATCCAGGACACGAGGGGCCACCAGGAGATGATGGACTTCCTGGGAATTCAATAATGGGGCCAACGGTAGGAGCTTTCAGACAAAAGATGGAAAATAAAGAAGCATAAGACATATGCAAAACTCTTGTGAAAATGTTGAAAGCATTTGAACAAATTTTCCGGGAAACTAACTGACCAATTTTTCAACTTTTCCATCATTCCAGGTAAAGTCTATTGTAAATAAAATGTTGTAAATAAACTTGTGATATTTTCAAAGAAGAAAAAAAGAAGAAACCAAATAGATTAAATAACTAGTTCAGTATACCTCACCCTACAAACTTCCCCCAGGAAGTCTTCATTAGGAAGGTTACTCTTCAAATTCATCTCCACCTTTAACTATCTCATGTGGTCTTTTATACCTCTCTATGGGTAATAAGCTCTTTACTGAGTATAAACTGAGAGGTATTTGTTATTTTAACAGTAGCGTTTCAGTATTACCAATCTTGCACATTCAAAACCATAAGTAAGACCCACAAGAAAGAATTTAAAAAACAGATCTCCTGCAAGTACTTATTTACATATAGGCTACAGAATAGGATTTACTTGGTTATATCCTTTACCTTTTAACTTCAACACCAAAAATGGAGTACAGTACTCTGTAGCAGGATTGCTGTGCTGACTGTTCAAGCCTTTAGTGGTTAACTGGTAAGATCAACACACAAGTGAAAGACCAGAGATAAAATGGAGGATTCAGTGGTAATGCAGAGATTGCAGTCTTTCCAAAAGTGAAAGACTGGAAAATTCTCCTCAGGACAGCTCTGTAGTACCTGTGAGTTGACATAAGTCTGCTCAGAGAATGAAGTGAGACCAAAGACCATACTCGTGCCAGTGGGAAATACATTAGAGGAAGAGGATATAGATTAATTTGCAAAGGAAAAAAATTACAGTTTTTAATCATTGTTCAAAAGTGAAGTGACCTTGTGAAAGAATGGCTCTATGTCTCATTTTTCTTAAGTGGTAATAGTAGTTCAGGATGACTGTGAGGTACATAAATTATGACTGTTTTTTCTCCTTGCATAATGCATTACAGTTATTAGTGTGGAGTTTAGTCTTATATTTTATCACCAGATTACTCAAACTCTTAAACAGGATTTTTCCTCAACTCTTTGGAACTGTCTTTCATTTACCTAATCAGAATAATATGGAGTCATTAGAAAACAGTGCCTTTCTCACCTTTCTGCATTATTTAAGAACTGAAAAGCGCAGTCCCTAGAACAGATCCCATGTCCTCCACTGCAAAAAAATGGATGTATTTTCTTTACTTTGCAGCTTTCACCTCCTCCCCTCTAATGCATTTTATGCCATCATCAGTCCTGATCTGGGTAGAATCTTTCTGTAAGCCTTCTGCAACTTGTGATACGGGAATAGTCAGGAAGACTTCCTTCAGTGTTTGGGAAAGGTGCCATTCTTGTAATCTTTCCAGGCTGAAATCAGGAACCTTCTTAGTGAATCTCTGGGGTTTTTTCACATTTACCATGTCTGCACATAAAATGTTCCACCCAATTTCACTGTTTCACTTCTTGAGAATATAGTTGATGGACCCATGAGAGAGCAATTAATTTGTGTGTACCTAACACAACATAGTTTAAAATAAAGTAACTTAATGCAGTAACTTTTGTGTGATAACATCTTAGGAATACTAGCAATGCTTTATTCCTGGCTTGACAGACTTAAACCAGTACACCTACCAGAGGATGCTGGATAGCGTATTGATCTACATACATTCAGTAGCTTGTAGTTTTGAATTTTTAAGAACTCTAATTTACTTTGTCTGTACCATAGAATGCTACTTGACTCTGTTTTGGTTTTTTTTAAAGTGATGATTGTGACTTAATTGTCCAGTTCTATACTTAATCATTTAGATTTGCTAATGGTAGTTGTTTTTTTTCATAATAATGACCATGGACACAAGATTTATGTTTATATTCTGGTTTGGGTTTTGTTGTTGTTTTTTTCTCTCTCTTTGAAAGAGTGTAGAAGCAGCTAGCTCTATATTACAGCTTCAGAAAATGACTTTAAAACCTGCTCTGGAAAGGTTGGCAAAGTAAATTAATTAGTTCATTATGCCATCTGTGACATCAATTGCACTTGCCTTGTTGCCAGCTCACTGACATGAAGTCACTGTGATTGTCTTTTCCAGACCCCACAAAACTGTGAGAAGCAGTAATCACAGAATTGCTCCTGGGCCATCTCTTGTGTACTTCTGATGCAGCTATTAAAAAAATTAAAACTAAATGATCTGGACGAGAGAACTGTTTCTTACAAAAGATTTGGCTGTAGATTTGACTTAAGTAGATGTATAGCTGTGTTATTAATGACAAAACCAGCTGCTTGACAAAATCCCACTTCTTACAGAAGAGACTGTGTTAACATGTATTTGCTACTTACAATGGTCTGCTAGAATTAAATGAAAACATCTGTTTGGCTGTTTTTTACTGTAGTGGAATTAGAAGAAAAAACAAAGATGAACCCATGAACCATGTTTTCCTTTCTTGTTAAAAAAAAATTAAATTAAACATTTCTAAAGCATTTCTCATTTTATCCAGTTTAAGAATTGTGGATATTAAGAATGAGGAAGAGGTAAAATTGGCATTCCATTATGAAGCTATTTATGAACAAGAAGCACCCTTAGCTAAATTTTCACAGAACTGGACCAGAATTCCATCATTTCAAAATTAGGAAACATGAAGAAACATCTTCCAGGGCTTATGCAGTTTGAGTATGGTCATCAATTGGGTTTAAATTCTTCCAGTGAAACTATCCCTTTGGACTGGAGAATAGGAGGGATTCATACAGGAGCGACCTACCATGTACAGTTTTCTTGTATAATAAGGCACACTTGGCATCCCTGTCCCAAGTTCCATCTTAAAGTGCTCTCAGGGATTTCTCAACCAGAACATTGAGTCTACCTTGTCTTTCTTTGTTCACTTACACCCTAACCTCTGAACCTAAAGACATGTATCTTTAGGTGAGCCAATGCAGCTCTTTCATTTTTCTTTGACCGGGCTGAACTGGTTAAGAAGATCCGATTGCTTGTGTCTGTGTTAGAGACATTCATGGGAGAGGAAATTTGGACCTGAAGTCTATTTTTGTTGGATATGTAGCTAAAATATAAATCAGTTTGTTCTCCAGTTGTGGAAACTGTATTCAGACAGACCAGCTGCTGAGATCTGAGCTGCTATTAGAACTCCATTCGTGGTTTCTTGAAGCATTATGTTATTGCAGAAATTTCCAGGCACAACACACTGATGAAACAGCAGTTTTCAGCCAGTTGTAGTTTCTTTTTTCTAGCTATTTATTTTTACAGGAATAGACAGGGAAATATTTGCTATTTGTGTGGTTATTCTTCAGGATGGGTAATTTGTTTGTATATTAATAACTGACCCTCCAACACTCTACAGGAGAGTTCATTTACATTTCTTTGTTCTGTGGAACTGAGTGAAGGGTCTGTACTTGCTCCCTGTATGGCCATATACATACCATGCTTGGGAATGGGGTGGATGTGTGACCTACAAGTATCAATAAGGGTTTCCAATTGGCAGTGCTGTCATGTGAATATCTACAGTACAGACTGCCAGTGTATCTTGAGGGATACCTGAAAGCAATATATTTTCTTTCTTGGTTCCATGAAGAACAGTCTATTGCAAGCTCAGTTAATTTTTCTCACTAAATGTCAGGAAAATGATCACTGGAATGAGGAAAAGATGGCTATTTGCTTCTCTTCTGGTGGTGAAAGGGAGCACTGAGCTTTTGCAAATGCACAAATCTTTAGTGGGAGTCAGTGAAAGAGTCAAGAGGAGCGATTGTGTCCTGGTACAGAGCATTTTATGCTAACTAAGAGAAATTACGTATTTCTTCTAACCAGTTGTATTTCTTTCTTTTACTTTTTTCCCTTGAAGAATGCAGTTTTGCTTTACTGTATGAGAGAACCAACGTGATTATAAAATGTATAACATACGATAACTTAAGGCTGGCATATTATGTTTCAGTATTGTTAAATTCAGTGTTCCATTGTCAGGACTTACCTCCAAAGTCATAGAAGTTTAACTTTTTAAAAACAAATTTAACTTTGTTTTGGCTAAAGATAAAGTCGATGTCCTGAAGATTTCTCTCTGCAGCTACAAATCTAGAAATTAATAATTTCCTTATGAGAAATCCTATTCTTCTGAAATCTTAATTTGATCAACTGAAGCAACAATAAAAAAGCACAAAAATTTCTGATCTTTGTGAACAAATTGCAGGAGCTGCTAACTGCTATTCTATGATTGCAAAAGGATCTTAAATAGTTTCCTTACATATTTGTTACATTGTAATGATCCAGCTACTGGCATGATAACCTGACTTACTATTTTGTATTTAGGGTGAACGGGGACTACCTGGACCACCTGGACCCCGTGGAGAAAAAGGCGATGGCCACAGAGGTGAAGCCGTAAGTTCAATTTTAATTCTGGACTTTGTGTTCCACAAAAAAAATTAATTACTGTGTGATAACTCAGTATTTAGTTACTTAACTAAGTGCAATTAATCTTCTATTTCATTCTTTAGCTAACTTAATTATTTCATATATATTTTGAGGTCCTTTTGTGTCCTAGATATGGTGCCAGTTCTACAGGCAGTAAGAAATGGATATAAACTGTTCTCATGTGAGCATTGTGAAAGGGATACCATGTAATTCCATAAAAATCTTCCTGGCTGCTCTTACATGTTTAATATAATCACTGCTTTGAATTATTTTCCTTCCCTCCTTTCATTTTCTGTTCTTTGTTCAAGATCTCTAATAACATCTGCTTGGCCAGATCTTTCAGCCTTCAATTCTTTGGTTTTTGAGCTGCTTTTCATAGTGGGGCAGGGGGGTGGGGGGTTAAATCCTCTTTTTTGGAAGATTTTCCTCCCCTTGCTCTTCTGATGGTTAGCTCCGGAGGGGTTAATGCTTCAGTGCCAAATGGCACATTCCATTACAATGGCATATCATCCTAACTTTCAGTCATCCAAAGCCACACAGACACGTTTGACCAACCTTTCAGTAGAAGGTGAAAATACTGTTGCCATCCTTCAATCACCACATGTCAAATTTCCATTAGCACTATTTTCTTTATACCTGTAATCCAGCTTTATTTCAAACTACAACCACAAAGGCACTCCCAAATATACTGAGGTGAGATCCGAGTGCTTCCAAATAAGTCATGGCTTGGCTCTAATTTCCTATAATTCAAACTGATCCTGGGAAGATATTTTGGGATTAAAATTAGTTCAGAGGACGTTAATTCAGAATCCCTGGTGTAATGCCATGTGCCTGACACGTTTCACAGCATGTAGGGACACTAGACCAGCTCAAGACTCCTTGAAGGGTCAAGGAGTGCCAGTAATAGACCCAGACCTATTAAACAGAGGACAGTGCAAACAGGTGAAAAAACCCTACTGTCATTTCAAATAAAAATGAAAAGCAAATGCAGAAGCAGTCATGAAGAAAGCAGTGATGCAAGTAGATGACTGACAGACTTTCAGTAGGCCCTAAAATGCCTCATAGGAACTGAAGTTTTAAGCTTTACAAGTTAAGATATCTGCTTAAACTATATGAAAAAGAAGTATGGTAGATACAGAATCAAAGAGGTCAGTGGGAAGCTGAAAAATTTTCATTTCTAATTAAACAAAGAATTCAAGAGAAGGCTGGTTTGGTAGCTGTTGATTAATAAAACTATACAAATGCTGGTTGTAGACTGCCCAGTCATGGGATGACAAACTTAGATGAATGCACTTCCTTCATTTCTATTGGTAACTAAACAATTAAAAAAAAAAAAAAGAGCTTTGCTTTGCAGTAGTATTCCTGAAATCATGTCTATTCTAGGATTCCCATCTGCAGCTTCCATAAGAATCTTGCTTCTCTGCAACTCTACCTCAGGCTTCAGTAAAAGCTGGTTGTGTTTCTCCCTGCCACATGAGTACACATCCCTGAAATGTGTAAAGGTTCTGTTGTGCTGTAGCATGCATCTTTCACTTCTAGGGCTGCCTTTCCATGCCCCACAATCTGGAAAGGCCATCTTCATAAACCACTGGCAGACATGGATGAGATTTTTATAGCTGAGTCTCTGTAGCATGATGGGGCAAAGATATCTGCCCTATGAATGATGAAAAGTGAGGCTGAGGTTGCCTCCAGCAGCACGAAGGACAGCTGAAGAAGGTTGTGATAGATTGAGCAGGGAGTTCAGGAGACTGTCAAACACAAATATACCAAAGTATGTTAGGGTTACCCAATGCCCAAATTTAGATGGGTTACCTCTGGTATTCCAGCTGTGTAATGTCTGCAGCGTATGAACCATGGAGCAGTGTCTACTTTCTCACTGTTTTCTGTGATTTCTCTCTGCTTCCTCTGAGCTGAGAACAACTCCAATGTTCTTAAGTCAAGAGCTGGACTTCTTTTCCACCACTCTGGCAGTCTTTTCAGTTTTCCACCTGGGACTGAGGGTGACTGTTGCTCAGTACACATCAGAAATGTGAAGAATTTTACAAAATACAGCAAAATAAAAAAGATTAGTAACTATTGCTGAAATTCTTTTTGTTGAAGGACATGAATACTCTTTCTTTAGGACTACTAACATGCCTTATTCCTCTGCTGCATCAGGGACTTCAAGGACCACCAGGCCCTCCAGGACCACCAGGCCCAAAAGCTGTGGGAGATGCTGGACCAAAGGTACTTGTACAATGGTAGTACATGCATCTGACTAGTAGACAAGGTAGACATTTTCCGAAAAATGTGTTAGAATGGAATGGTATATGTATTTCATCTCCCAATTTCTGTTTCAGTTCCATTCAGAAATGGATTCCTAAGAGAAGACTATAAGACTTCATCTGAAATTAATATTAGTTTAGAGGCAAAACTTGGCAGCAAAAAAACCCAACCAAACAAAACAAAACTGATAAAAACCACAACATTGAAACACTGCCAAGTTTTTTTCAGAAAACACAGAATAGCTAAAGTGCTATAGAGTTTTAAGCAGTATGTAATTCACCTAAAAAGTTGCATTGTAACTCCTGTTATAAAAAGTTGGAAAAAAGAGACTTAAGACTACAGTTATATAAGAAAACGGTTTAAAATACCCCACAGAGCAGTTTTATTAATGATTTCCTTGTTACATATGTGAAATAGGAAACAGCCTGTTGCAAGAGAAAGCAAAATAGGTACTGCTTAAACAAGTTTTTTCCCAAACAGAAGGAACTTTCAGCTTCAGTTCCCAGAATATGAGAATTCCCATTTAAAATAAATAAAACCAACATCCTCTTAAAAACATGTCCACAGTAAAGAAAAAACTAAAGGATCTTCATCCTTAGGATGACCTGACCTTAGAATGACCATAGAATGGACTGACAATGGGATCTGGGAAACCTGGCTTTGTGCTCCTATTCTGTAGTTCCAATTATCAATATAAGACATTTCACATAAAGTAATGCAAAGTCTGGCCCATGATACAAACTACTAAAGAACTAAAAGTACTTTCAATTATGTTATCCAGTATAGACTTGCAGAAAATGCATATGGCTAAACTAGTTGGATTTTTTAATATGAGATTTTACCTTTTCCAAGTACAGTTTATCAGATTTGATATAATACAGTCTTATACTGTGTATTCATAGTACTAGTAGTGGAGGTTTATTGGTAGTATCTTTTCATGGAGGAATATGACCTGAGGTGTGTTAGTTGAACATGACCAATTAATAATAAATTTGACAATAGACCCATTACTTCAACCTAAATATGTTGTGCAACCTAAATGTGCAACCATGACATCACAGTGAATTCATGACTGTGCAAAAGTGAAATAGCTGTGACCAAGAGGTGAGGCTCTTATAATTTACTAGTATTTAATTACAACAGGAAATAGTATAATGGAATATCTAGTTATCTACAACATTATCTAGAAAAAAGCCAGCAAAAGATGAGGCAGAGGCAAACTGATACATTGTTATGACTATTCTCATGTGTTTTGTGACAATTTTGGGTCAGATCAAGGTTGTCATATAAATTAAAAGCATCTTCCTCGTTTCCAGCAAGTCATCTCCATTAAGACTGTCAGAATTAGGTAGCTTGATTCTAAGAACCAAGTAAATTGTTGGAGAACATGAATGCAAAGGAAGCTATGTTTTCAGGTTAATAGAACTGCGTCTCCTGTAGTTGTGGGAACTGGGTATGATACAGTTCTAAGAAGCAACTCATGTGCAGTCTACTTCAGGCAGCCGCATGTACAAACTACAAGGGTCTTGGGTGATCTGTACAAGTGTTTTAGGCTGGGTTGGAAATACGCTGTTGAAGTGAGTCTCCCAGTAGACCCATTTACTGTGCTTTGGGTTCTGGACCACAAAGACGTCTGAGTGGTCCCACAACCCAGGAAATGTGTTTCCTTCAGATGAAACTAAACAGATGACCTAATCTGGAAGTGCTCTTAATGTACTTCTATACCCAGTGGGTGATCAGTCCACGGGAGCAGACCAGGCAGGTCTCCTCAGATTGCATACAGGGTAAACATCAGGCTGCAAATTCTCTGCTATTGGGCTATAGCACTGTTTGTTGGTGGACACATAGAGTTGGAAGCTGCCTATCAAGCAGAGGTTTCTGCTCATAATAACCAGTCATGGGGTAGATTCAGAATGCACTATATCCATGGATTACGGAGAAGTAGCATCTTGGTCTAGGAGGAGTTGTATTACAAAGAACCCTATAGAATAGCTGTCTTTACAAGTAACATAACACAATCAGGGAAAATCATGCCTCCATCAGAACTGTGTATAAAAAGTTTTGTGTGGATCTACAGGTTTTATGGTGTTGCAGTGTGATATTGCCCGTCAAATCTGGCTGCTTAGAGCAGTGTTTATCTAACAGTCTCTGTCAGAAAATTAAATAGGATCAAGAGTTTAAAAAGTCTGATAAAATTTTAATTTATATGTTTAAAATAAGTAAATTGGTGGGTTTTTTTATGATGCACGTAGATTGGTGTGTTAACCCTGTGGGGGAAAATGGATATTTCTTCTGTAAATGGTAAGCAGCTGTAGCTTTTGCAGTGTGTGACTGCTGCACCAAAGCATGCATTATCCAAATAGTCACATATATGATTTAGTTCTGTGCATCCACATGGGACATGGTGTAGAGTACACTGGCAAAAAAGAAACTAAATATATAAACGTCTCTTCTCCTTGCCTGACTTTTTGCTCCTGTTTGCTTGTACAAAGTTTTGAATCCATAGTCTCTACATAACTTCCTTGTAGAAAAAGTGCCACAAGCTAAAATAATTCACTTGAATTGCAGGAATTTCCCCAGAACTTAGTTCATAAGATGGACAATCTTCTGGTTTTTTTCAAATAAAATGTAAGTGCACTGGCTGGTTACCTCTCATGACTTCCACATTAAAACAATGAATATAAGAAGAATAGCAACAATCTCTGCACATAAGAAAGAGCATTTATTTGATAAAAGGGACTCCTAAATTTGCACACTAGTTAATTTGAAATTCTGTTGGGTATCATTATATAGGAATGTTCCACTCAGCTGAATCAGAGCTCTGTTCTCCCCACTTTCAGAAATGGCTCACATATGTGCACACTGCTAGATAGGAATTTTACGTATCAGAGGTCAAATTCACACGAAAACAAAATTGGAACATGTGGGATACATTCAATCCTGGCAGCACCCTATTTTCTGTAGCATTAAAACAGAAGCACATAATGTCAGAATATAATAAAAAAATGATTTAAAAGCACTGTTTCCAACTATGAGGTGGGTTACAGACATTTGAGAGCAAGAGCCCAGCACTAGAAATAAAGGAAGCTTCATTCTCAGTAACTGGATAGTAGAAGGATTATTAAAACCCCTAGCACACTTCCTAATGCATGAACGTTTGGGCTGGATCCAGTTGCAATATAAATAAATTTTGCAGCTTGGGCCCTGTCTATTTGAACTAAAATGTGGAAAGTAGAGATGCAGTGTCTTTTTTTTAATATGTTCTTCTTACAAATACCATGATATCCCCTAGCTCTCACTAAAGAGAGTATTACTGTGTCTGTTGTGTGTTTCTGTATCAAATACATGTTTCATACTAAATGAGGGCTATATATTTGGAAGCCAAGATTTATTTTTCAGGTGACTATTAGGTCATTTAATGAATTTGCTTGAACAAATGGTGCAGAATAGATATTAGAATACTATACATTGTCTTGACTCAGCTCTTTATTTCTTGTTTCAGTGGTGATTTTCTAGTTCACTGTTTTGCTGATGTTGACAAGCTTGTTTGTAAGCATAATACAGGAAATAAATTAGACCTCATCAAAGAACAGTACTAATCCTACTTGAAATTATTTCCTTGGAGGACAGTTTAGTGTCACACCTTAGAAAAAAGAACCGCTCCACTTCGCAACTCATAAAGCAAAATAAAAGTCTTTTTCTCTAAGCCAAGAAATACAGAAACTTTGAAGATTACTATTAAGCTCTACAAAAGAGCTTTTGAGTGAGACATCTGGTATTAACTAAGCATGTGAGGCTAAAATTAAATCCTTCACCTGCAACGACCCTGTGTAAGAATGTGTTACCCATGGGAGCAACAGCAGATGACTTCAAGTCACCCTTTCACTCTCTTTGGTCAGGGCTGATCTAAGAGCAGGTTGTAGATATATTAGATACTGGACCATAAGGAATCATTTACTTGTTTGGTAACCTCCCATTCAACTTCCATCACAGCAGTTCACAGGCTGTTTCATAGGCCACAGCAGTCCAGGGTCTCCTAAGAAAACGTTAGCATGCAAAGTCTTATTGTATATCCACCTCTTTGCTGTGGCAGGTTTCAGATGGAGGCTTGGGCAGGTAAAACTTTGGCTGCTCTGCACAACTTCTGCTAATGAAGAGTTCTCCTACAAACAGGTTAATGTATTACTGTTTGTGTAGACATTAACAAACAATAAATATTCCTTTGATAATAGTACTGAATAGGAAGACGACTACACTTACCTAGACTCTCAGTGTTTCTTAGTAATATGACAACCTCGAGTTAATTGTAAGAAAATGCATTGCAAGAGGAATTGAGAAACTGGGCATGTTCTAAAGGATCAGCAATATCTACCATTTATTCCACTGCAGAGGGGCATTTCCCAGCACAAAGTTCCAGACTTAAGTCCTACAAGTACTTATGATTGTAATCCTTAAGGAGTTATAGCTAGAATTTGGGGGAAAAGAAATAGGTAAAAGGTCCAAGGGCATTGCCAATATCTTCGCTCTTTGCATTAGCATGGAAGGCATTATATCAAAGCCTCAGGTCGTATGAAGAAAAAGAACACTAATTACTAAAGAAAGTAGCTTTCTTTTTAATACCCTCTTCTAAACCAGACTAGATGAAAGAAACAACCTCCCCTCGCTGACCAAATCTGGGGGGAGAAATTTCTTCCAACTGAACATGGCAATCAATTTAACCCAGTCAGCTTGACACACCAATTCAAAGCTAAAAGCATCTGTGTATGGTGCTTATGTCCTGACTTGAACTGGCCAGTTTCCAGTGCTTTGGGAGAAAGAGGAATAGAAATCAATTCTGAAGCCAAATGTTACATCAAGACGGAAAGCATTGTAAGCTCAATCTAAGCCTCAGCCTTTGGATTCAGAGTTCCCATCTCTCCAAATCCATCAAACCTGAGCAGGGTTCGGGCCCTGATGTATTTACATAAATAGCACATATGTTGGGACATAGCATGAGAGCATCATAGTCACATATAAAAAACACAAATTGGAATGATCTCTCACTAGAAATTGAACCTTGGGCATTTCACCTAAAAGCAGTCATTATAATGACTGCGCACATTCCTCCTGGAAAGTAAAGGAGGTCAGCAGAAGATTATGTACTTTTGCTTCCTTCCTTTTTAATCAGTTTGATATGTTGTTTCTTTCACCTACCACAACTCAAGTGTCCCCTATGATTTATGTGATTCATAATTGCACCTCTCTCCTAGTTAGAGTGCTCCCTCTGCAGGCACAGCCATTTCTACTGCTTTTCTGAGTGTAAAAACAAGGACAATGAAGAGGTTTTAGAACAATTTTATTATTTTATTTTGTCAAGAAATATTATTTCTTCTTGGCTCTGCTGCTAATAAATTGGATCATCAATAGATTACCAGAACATTTATTTCTTTTGCACTTGCCTGCACAGGCATAGGTTTAGGGATATTTGCTAAACCTAATGTAGAATTTTCTTCATCTGTAACTTATCAGTTATAGATTTATTTTTTCTTTTCAAACTGATGAGATTTTTCTAGTGATCATGTGCTGAGTATGTGCCTGTTCCCTCATTTGTACAGCTACGGGATGAGGAAAACAAAACTGCCTTGTGTCCCTGTGCCCCCTGACCTCCATCTCCTTCACTGGGCTTGTCTGCAGCATGATGGGCAGCAGTGGGCTCAGTGTGACCCGCATAACCCTGGCCAGCCAGCTGCTGCCTTCTGTCTGCTGGTTAAGAGATGAGCCCCCTTTGGGCTGTTTTTCCCCACTAAAAGCATAAATCAAATCTCTCTCCTTTACCCAGCCTCCAATTATCACCAAAACTTTTGAAAATGAATATGCTCAAGGCCTCTACATTTCTGATTAATTTGGCTGAAATCAACTGATGAGTTCAAAATATACTGGGAGAAGAAAGAGGATTAACACAGACAAGCAGAAACACAGACAGAGTATCACTCAAGCCTCGCTTCTTTAAGAAATCAAGCTAAACAGATATGCTTTAAGAAATGTTTAAGAAACAAAGAAGGGGCTGCTCTTTTTCTTCTTCTGTATCAATGCTATGAAAATTCATTTCATTTTCATAAACACCAGTTTGACAGTTCTGGGAATTAAATGTCTCTAATTTCAGAACAAGCACAGTATCAGTAAAGGGCATGATCACTGTTGTGTCCCACTAGTAAGCTCCCTGTCCAACCTAGTTAAGCCCGTGGAGAACATGGTGGGAAAATGGTGTTGTTTCCAAATGAGTTTGCTTCTCTTTTTCTTCTGTAGCTGAAAAGTTTCCAAATTAGAGTCTTAATTCTGTTGGTGATTTTGATCACGTGGACCTTTGCTTGGGGAATAATGTTCTTCATCTAGAGCTGAAATAGTGTGCGTGCTTGCATCTTGGGTTGTTTTTTTTATTAACTGTCTATAAAGCAACTGGCTATGTAACATCTGTTTATTTTGTTTTTTAAACTCAGTAGTTTGACTAACTGCTTTGTAAGTGGATGAAAGATGTAACAGTTGATAGGTGATAAATTACTGACATTTCTGTGACTATTTTCAGGGAGATCGTGGAATGAGAGGCCCTGCTGGGCCCCCAGGGCCACTGGGAATTGGAACAGCTGGTCCCAAGGTTGGTACGATGCCATGCTGAAGCTTTTGTGCTCTTTGTGATGCTGGCTGCCAGCCTCTGATCTCTCAGACAGCAAAATATCTCATCAGTTATTGATTGACATTGGTGCAACTGCAGGAGAAATCAAGCATAAAAACAAGGGCACTGACCATACACTTTTACCAACTGGATTAGGAAGCAATACTAATTAGATGAAAATTGCATTTCTAGCTAAACTTTTTGAGACTATAGCTGGAAATTGAACAGAACTATCAGGGTGATAAATCAGTTAAATTATGCATTTCTGCTCTTTGTATCTATTATGTTGCCAAGAGATTCTTTCATAGTGGAAAATATGTTAAATGTGAATTTTATGTTTGCAATTTTTACTCAATGAAATTTAATCCAATTAATTTAATTAATAAAACCATTAAGAAAAAACCATGAAAATAGAAAGTTAATTCTATAAGCAACCAGCATGCAACATCTGGGCAGATTTTTCCTCCCACTAAAGTGATTTATAATTCAAAAAAGGGATATTGGTAAGAAAAGAAATTCAACGCGTGCCTGGATTTCTTTATTATAGGTATATCCATCAATTATTTTTACAAAGGCAAAAAGGAGAAACATTGTGTATATTTCTCCACTTTAAGATAAAACTAAAGGTGCCTTTGTAACTTTTCCTGTATTTCCTTAGCAGAGATTAACAGAAGTCTCCACTGCCATTTTGAATAAACTAATATCTGAATGGAGAAGCATTGCTATTACCCACCTGTTAGAGAAATGCCACGAGTGACAGCATTAATATTTTCTCAGGGTCTGTGTTTGACTTTGTCTTGCTTTCAGAAAGCTGCAGCAATTTAAGTACCTTGGTAAATCATACAGACACAGCCTGTTTAAAAGAAGTAACTCTGGACTGAGTGTCAAAATCCTTTGAATGTGTGACCCTATGTGCTGCTTCCACAAAGCCTATGAGAATAAGAACTATGTTCTCTGTGGGGAAACTATTTTGTTTTCAAGGGTGAGGACCTGCTTGTAGCACGTGATTCTTGAGATAAACTATTTAGCACAATGTTTCATGTGAATCCCTGCTTATAAATACATAGATTAATAGTATTTTTCACAAGAGATTCTATCAAATTTTGTGGCACATTTTTTGTCTACACAACAGTGATGCTTTCCAGACATCACTAATATCTACAAGTTAAATATTTGGAGCTGTGTATTTCTATTTAATGATGATCAAGTTTTGATATACCTCTGCCTAAATATTCAACATATGCAAAATGTAGGTAATTTGTATACCACTGAATTAATTCCATTTAGTGCATTCGAGCGTGGTGATTATTTATTACAAGACAGTAATCAAAAATCCAACCTGAGCTCTACAGAAACTTATGAAGCTTGGTTAAATTTCAACAGCTTTTTTCAACTACAAATAAAGAAAAAAAAAAAAGGAAAAAAAACATTTAATTTTTATGTAATCAAAGGGATATGCTTCACTTTGTCACTTGGAAATGTTAGATTAGCCTGGCTCCAAAGCTCAAGGGCTTTACCTGACTTTGACTGTATTAACACAAATCAGCAGGTGCTGCTTTGGCTTTTCTCACTTTCCCTCCCACTTAGGATTTTCTGAATATCTGGTGCTCCCAGAGACTGGGGCACCACAGGTGCTTGGCGTATACACATGGTGCACAAGAACTGGCCAGCATACCTGGCACATTTACCCGCACTGGGGCTTAATGCTCTGGTCCTTTGTGCCTCTACTGTTGCGCTTCTCTTGTGTGGAGTAATTGCACAAAGGTGTTATATAAAGATGGTTTCTGTTGGTTTCTACACAGGAAAAACTGGGGGAAATATCACATTGTATCATAGGCAATTTTTGTTCTTTAATTATTTTCAGTTTAAGTGTTCCTTTGCTTTCCTGGGAATTTGCCAAGGATAATTACTAAGGCCTGCAGCGTGAAACTGTAAACTACAGAAGTATCAGAACTAGTCTTTGACATGGTTTTACTTTTTACTTACAGTAATTTTGCAATTACTTCCTTAATGTTACAAGGAACAGCATTTGCTTCCTAATTCTTTTTCCCCTCACTGACTGTTACAGGGTGTTATGGGACGGAAAGGCTTGCCTGGTCCACAGGGCCCCCCTGGTGAGAGCATACAAGGAAGCAAGGTAATCCATTTTAATGTGATATCTGTCCAGTTTCTTCTTAAAACTGTTGTCTGTTTTTCTCTTTGCCACTGGGCCAGTGAATGCCTGCAAATAATGGTTGTATCTTCGAGTTTCTTGTTCACGGGGTATGTACTATTTACTTTAGCTGTTGAATTTTCAGTATTATTGGCACCCAATTGCTCTCCTATTGTCATTACATTTCACCTGGAAAAAAAAAGTCTCATCTCTACCAGGTCTTGCTGATTTACTTAGATCTAAAGGATGCTCCAAATAAAACATCCAGAGTCTTCTCTGGATGCTCTTGTAAAAGCCAGTAACAGAGATCTACCATATCAAAATAAGTCAAACACCACATATAGGAATAGAAAAGAAATAAGCCTGTCTCCCACATACTCTTCATCATGTTTTTACTCATCCAGTTCCAACCGTAACCACAACTTCTCTCTTTATAAGGAGAAACACAAACATGGTAACATATTCTGAACGTTCAAAGTTAATAAATTGCCTTGTTATAAATATGTGGAAGAAAATTGTTAAAACTAGAGGCTGCAGTGGAGAACAAGCCAAGTTTCTCCTATTGCTTTTAAATGAGTGGGCCTAAAGTTGAGCATATGATTGAATGTTTCCCTGGATCAGGAGCCTTGTGCTCAGCTGTCCAGCTCTGAGTTATCAAACCAGCAGTGATTCAGTAAGAGGGGCACTGTTTTAGGTGGGTTGGGCAGGGTGCCTCTCTATACTGCTGTTGGCTGTAGACACTAAAGCCACCAGGGAATTCATTGACAAAACAGGTTTTAATTGGAAAAAAGTGACATGCTGAAACCAAAAAACCACAAAAATCATTGAAATGTACTTTGTTGGCAAAATGTTCCAGAGGAGAACCTTTCTTTAGTTCAGTGTGGAATGGCTTCTTACAAGCTTTACCAGAAAAGCACCGGTTCCTTCTGAACTTCTTTTGTTTAGTGCTTGCTCTGATTCCAGCTTCAATGTCTTCTATTTTTGTATTCATGTTCAATCATTTCCCTTTTTATACTGCAAAAAGCCCTTCATTTTTTCACTGTGAGATGTTTCATAGCATAAAATCATGCTTTAGAGTGTGTTCTTTCTTTTTTCCTTAATGTATAACTCTCTTTGTCAGATTCTGATTTACTGCATCTCAGGAGTTTGCTAGACAGAGATAGCTACACAGTTAGAGTCATGACTGTCTAGGTCTTTGGTTCTGATCTGCTTGCAGTTTTCTTCTATATTAATTGTTATCAGTAACCACAAAGCTATTACATATTTTAATGTGAGAGCATAAGGAACTCCTTACCCTCTTTTCTTCCTTTTTTTTTTTGCTGAATCTCTGAAAGCTCCTTGCGCTATTCTTGTGTAAAATAGAAAAACTTCTACCATCTCTGTATGACTTGATAGTATAGGAAAACTATTTCCAGCCTGGCTTTAATATACATTTCTGTTGTGTTTTCAGAATCTAATACTTGGGATATATCTTTGTTAATTTTATGGGTATGTGAGGTTATTTGTAAAAGTGCAATTTCCATTCTAAACAGAAACGTTTCAGCAATCAAACGCATCTGTTGATACATGAAAAAATATATAGATTATATAATAGTTTTTCTGTTCCTGAAAAATGATTAAGGTTAGTCAAAATGTGCTCAGTATGTACATATACATCTCTCTCTCTCAACATACAGAGTTTTGGGTGCTATTCTGGCACTGCTATGAATAAATATCTAAAGCATATTTTAGAAGTGTGTACAACTTCCAGTGGAAGAACATGGTCCACTGACACACACAGTCAGACAAAGGCATATTTGTAATATAAGGATGTGGAATTTAGGCACGTGGAAAGGTTATGTGCTCTGGCTATGGAAGGTCTTTGTCTTTGGGTTTGAAAGCAAAACTGTAATGATGTGGTGGATCAAATTTAGCTGGTGATGTTCCTATAGCATTATATGAGTTTTATAGGTACAGTCTTGTCATTTAAATTTTCTTCCCTTAATTACTTCTTTAAACTATGATTTTTTAAAATATATGTAATTCTTAGGATCAACTTCTTTCTGAGCAACTTTGGCAACTGTCTTGCTCCTGCAGTACCTGTTTCCTCCATACACTGATGCTTGTTGAGTTTCTACCTGTCTCTTCTGTCCTTCTGTCTCTTCACAGACCTGTCAAGCTTAATTTTTTTTGGCCACCCATCATCAGCTTAAAGCTGCTATACTTCTGCATATGAACTATCAATATCACTCCAAGTATGTTCTTACATATATACATAGAGCTCAATCTCCATATGGTAAGAATGGAATGTCAAAAAGGAGACTGATTTTGAAGAACTTTAAGTTGATAGCTACATTCACAGGTCTTCTCTTTTTATGTTTGGTTTCTTTTCAAAACCACAGTCTAGACATTCTGAGATCTGCACTCTGTTCATAGAATGACATTTGATCAGTTACATTGGATCAGTAATCTAGCAGGATATTAGGATCAGGGGTCCAACCAAGAGTTTGCATTTTTACATGCATGCCACTTTGGTTTTTATGATAAGACTAATGATCAAGTTTGAATTTAATTATGTACGTGGATTGAACTGGCATAGCAATAACTATTTTTAAATTAATACATCATACTTCTTGGCTTTTACTAACTGTTTAGTTATGGTATCTATGACAAATCCTTCTGATGTTGATTGATTGCACAACTAGAGGGAGCGGGTTGGGTCTACAGTTGGCATTTTAAAGGATACAATTTGTGTGCCAGTGAGAAATGTCAGCTGTATAGGTATTAGAACAGTAGGTCTCATTCAATTTCCATTGCCTGAATACCATCCTAATATGTCAAATGGGTTGTAGCAAATGGCAGCAATAAATCTATAGTTTTGTTGGATCTGATATTTAGATGCCTGGTCCCTGGAAACATTCAAGGTCAGGTCGAACTGGGCTCTGAGCAACCTGATCTAATTAAAGATGTCCCTGATCACTGCAGGGGGGTTAGACTAGATGAGCTTTAAAGGTCCCTTTTAATCCTTTCTATGATTCTGTTAGTGAAGGACCACTGGGATACACAGCATATCCTAATTCTGGTTCATATGTATGTGTGTTAATCGGGAAGCTGTGATTATGCGAGTCAGGAAAGATATTCAGTCCTAGTGCTTTTCAGCAAGCACTGAAACAAGCTGGCACACTGTTTCACTATCACACATGTTTAAAAGCCATTTCTTTAGTAACTTACTTGAAGGACCCAGAAAGCACAGTCCTGCTAAAGAGCTTACTTAAATTGGATTAAATAGTCAATGTGTATTCCTACAACAGCACAAAATAAATTGCCTTATGCATCCCATTGCCTTAGGAATATTTCCTATTTGCAAGAAATTTTTTTTTTTTCTAGTGAATCAGCTATGTAATTTGGTGCATCACAGTTTCTTTTTGCTATCTCCAGAGTCTATGTAACAGTGTCTGAACTTTTGCTGCTATCAGAAATTGGGCAGAGGGGAAGTTGTGCTTACAGAGGCAAGAGGCTGCCAGTGATCAGGTCAGCCATAGGCAGCCTCGATAATGAGCAGAGCATTTTAGCTCCCCGAGTTAGGGGTAGTGGAAGAAGAGGCTCCGGCAGGACAGTGCTGTAAAGGCAGTGCTCCAGTGGAGTGCAGTGTGTGCCTTTGCCTAGCACAGGGCAAGACCGTGGTGCACCTGTGTGCAAGCAGAAGAGCTCCCATCCCAGCAGGATCTCAGTCAAATCTGGAATTTGGACAGGGAAAACCATCCATGGACCATGACTCATACCATACTGCCTCTTCTAAGAGCTGCACCTCATTGTCTAATTCCTGGTGAACTCCCAACTCATGGGAGTCAGAAGCCTTGAGTACAAGGAAAAGAAGGTTGACTTGGCTGTGGACCGTGCAGCTGCTTCTCCACCTTTGAAACCCGTAAGCCTCTATCCAGCACAGCAAGAGCAGTCAGCGGTCAGTCTTTCTGCACTAGTGTGCCTTTGGTGAAGGCTGGAGTCTTGATAAATTTGGAAACATTTTTGTATGTCTCTACCCGTTATGAGCAATATAACCCCTTTAGGCCTGTTCGTGCAGCTCTACAAGAATTAGTAAAAGATGCTTTAGTGAGACAGTCTGAGAGCTTTTCACTGAAAAATAAAACTAACTAACCTTATACTTGCATCTTGTCAGCTAGGTTTGGTGCAGGTCATGACTACTCCTGATCTCACTGACATTCTCTGGAGTTGGTTTTGGTATCTGCACCAGGCGGCACTGCTGCTAGGTGAATTATGTATGTAATATGAATTATGGTGAAGCATTTATGTAGCAAGGAATATAATAATCTCTAGCTGTGTTTAAAATTTATACAGCAGTTGATCTGAAAAAAAATATGTTACCCTATTAAATAAAGCAAGAAAGTTTCTGAAAGACAGATGCTCTAAAGGATTTTCTGTACGTATTTTATAACATTGTATGCCCACACTGCTAGCATAAACTGGCTCTTCAAATCTGTGTACATGCACCAGAACATGTGTAACAATCATTATAAACAAATTTGAACTTTGTAGCTGGACTGATACTGCCTCTTGAAGTATCAGCAGAAAGATGTTCTGCTCTGGGCATTGTGAAAAGCAAAGATGTCTTTTAATTGTCATTTTACTGCTTGTAGACTGGATGAATAATGTCTGAGCCTCAGTAAGGTTGCTTTTTTCTTTCATCTGGTTCAGTGAAATGACAATATTTCATCTAACTAATCAGGAATAAATTCATTATATATTTAATAAAAACTTCATGTATGTTCTGAATCATACCCAACTGCTGAGTTCTCCAGCTTCAGACCACTTCTGTATGTGCTTCATTGCAATTGCATAATACAAATATCTGGCTTTCTCTATGATTCAGAGTTTTATAAAGTGAATAGATACAGCATAGATTTTACTTTAATTTTCAGTTAAACTTAGTTTTCATATTCTATTCAGGGAGAAAAAGGAAATCAAGGTCCTTCTGGACTAAAGGGATCAACAGGAATTGGCCTTCCTGGACCAAAGGTAAATCCTAAGCTTACGCTCAGGAGAAAAAGGTAAATTTTTCTTCCTTTATTGGTTACTTACTAGTGTGATAGGTCTTTGAAGACAAATATAAGGCAAAGACATTGCCTTGTATAGCTAGCAAGGTAAGTGCCTACTACTTATTGTCAGCTTTAGAGTCTGTGAAAATCATAATTATCATTAAGGACTGGCTCTGAAGTAGCATCTAGAATGAGGTCATACCAGTTAGAAGGAGAATAATATTAGTCAAATTATGTATTCAGTTATCTTAGAGATTTTTCAGGTATTACAAAATGTCCTTTTGTTTGCCAGGCTTTGACAAAAAAGTAATTGCTTTTTGACTAATGTCATTTGTGGGCTTTTTAAAATTTAACTCATGTTTTTTTACAATGATCGATGTCCAAGCTTGAATCTTTTCTTACTGAACAACTTTCTAGATATAAAATTTGTAAGAATTTCCTACACATACCTATTCCATTCTAGTAAATTTTGCACAAAGAGAGTTTAAATACTTTGGCTATTTATTAGTGATTTTCAGGTGTGCAGCCTCTGATGGGAGCAGCCTAGCCAAAGGAAACCAAGGCTCATGGTCAATGTGAATGTGCGGACTAGCTGTGTGCATAGAGAAGCGAGAAGAGTGTGCCCAGGTGGAATGAGCACTGGTGTAAATGCATGATGCTGTACATCACCTTTAAGTCACAGCATATGCCTGAGCCAGCTGCGCAGCCCCTCTGCAATAATTAAAGCATAGCGGAAATACTGAATTTATTGGGAAGGCTCTGTCTGGAAAGCCTGAGGAACAATAAACATGGCAGTCTTCGTGGGAGAGCAGAGATGATCATGTTCCCTGATTTTAAGAACTCCCTCTGTAGTCACCTGATGCAGACAGTATCCATTCAGAGCCCCGGCCGTTTGATGCCTGCACTAATGGTACTTTGGTCTACACTAGCTCACATTATCAGCACTTTCTCAGGCTTCTCCATTATTTAAACTACTACAGCTTGGAACTTTTATGCAACAGTGAATATCAAGCTCCTTCACACATTCAAATTTCTGCTTCCTAATTCTATTTCCTCTCAGGTGCCAAATGCTACATACTATAATAATAATTGCAGTATATTCACTGTTCTTTGTATTCATCTTGTATCTTGACTAATGTTCATGACCCAATGTAAATCTCTCTAAATACTCATAGTTTCTTCTGTTTGCTATTAATATACCAGACTTGTCACACATTAAAAGCAATGGTTTAGTTCAGTAGGAATTTCATATAAGTGCCAAATACCAAAGAGATCGGGTTTTAGTATATTTAAGAGACTAGCAGAACCACCACAGTCAGCAGGTCATATTTGCTCTCCTTTATGCTGATGTTAGATCCAATTCATGGACATGTAATGGAAAGTAATACCCTTTGCAGGATATTACGAATTTGTGAAATAGAATAGGAACTGTCTTCCAAGGACTTACTCAGTGGAGACTGGTTTTCTTAGCACAGTGAAGGAGCTACGTACAATTTTCAGGTTTACACCAGTTTGCATAAGATCAGAATCAGACTGAAAGAGCCAAAAGTGTTCCTTAAAATTGATAGAAATCACCACGGTGAATGCTGTAACACAGGAGGTATCTATGAGATTCCACTGGCTGGGTAATAATGAGGAATACTATCAACGCGGATAGTAATCTAGATAAATTTCTAAGGTTTGATGTTTCAAGTGAAATGTAACATAGTCTAACTTCCAGAGAGAAGTAAAAAACTGTCCTGCAGAATCTCCATGAAGAAATGCATAAATTAGAATCACAATTTGGTCTTTTGATAGTATGTTTCATACCTGCATTACATGAAAACTGTCTTTTGAAATGCCATAATTTTGAACCTTCTCTCTTTTTGGAAATTTAAAGGTCTAGTCACTTGAGGAAAAAAGTGCAGAATTGTTTCTAAATGTGAAGCTATGTATTTTCCAATGGATGTAGCAGTCCAAACATGCCTTTTCCTCTGTTCTTTGCAAACTCCCAGTTTTTTGTGTGGGTTCTGTGCAAAGCTGGTGTGAGTTTCAGTACATTGGCTGATGTGAAGCAGTTATGTCTCTCCATAGGTTTGAATTAACATACGTCCAGTATATAAATTGTTTTAAAGTTCAAGAAAATCAAAGAGTAAAAAATTATATATTCTTGACATTTGCATAAAGATGTCTTTACTGCATTAAGGTAATTTTTCATATAAATTTCTTAAAGATGTTTTTACTGCCCATCTTTCTCTGAGAGCCTGCATTCAGATATTCTCTTCATAATACATACAAGATAAACCAGCCACACACACACACACAAAACATAAAAAAAATTGTCTTAAAAGCTCATTGGACCATAGCTCCAGCTCTGACTATCAGCAAAACTGGAGTTACTGTGTTTAATATGGTTGTTTTAAATTAGGGAGACTGTGGAGATAAAGGTGATAGAGGGAGCAAAGGTGCAAAAGGAGAGATTGGAGACCCAGGACCTACGGGGCCCAAGGTAAAACACATTTTCCTATTACTTCATTTTACACAATAGAAATGACACAAATTTGGGTTTTGTTAATTATCTGAACTCTACACATTTTCAGGGAACTTGGGGAAGAAAAGGTGAACCTGGTCTTTCAGTAAGTATGTACATGACTTCACTAAAAAGATAGGAGTTTATTTGAGGAATATGTTTAAAAGTTATGTAATGAATGACAAGGTTGTTTATGGGACATTGCATTGCCTACATTTTAAAAAATAAATAGATTTCAGCATCCTTAAAATTAGGACACACAGCAAATTAATTAATACTCTTTTTCAGAGAGAAGAAGTTATCAGACTTATCAATGAAATATGTGGTAAGCATCCCAGAATGGAAAAGAAATAGTTCTAATAAAACACACTGAATTTGTATTGACTGAATGTATTTGTCTTCTGCATGTTGGTGTCTAAGGGTACCATTGATATGAAAATGATGCTCACCATGTTGCCAGACCTATACTGGAAGTAATTTAGTCCAGCTGTGTTTCTATTTATCAGTAGCTATAAATTAATTCATTAACTGAGCTTTAGCTGACTGTAAATCTGATATATGGGCTCAATTCAGTTTTATGGAGGTGGTTTTTCATGTCTGAAATGATTATTCTTCTAGGTTGTGGTAGCAGATGTAGAGTAACACCACTGGAACTAGTATTTGTCATCGACAGTTCAGAAAGTGTTGGACCAGATAACTTCAATATTATCAAAACTTTTATGAAAACCGTCATTGACAAGGTATTAGACAGCCATGCTACGGCCCGCATTGGCATTATCAACTACAGCCTTAAAGTGGAGTTGGTGTCTTCTCTGAAGCAGCATGCAAGCAAAGAATCCCTGAAATCAGCTGTTGACAAAATGCCATACTTTGGTGAAGGCACGTACACAGCCTCTGCTATCCAAAAAGCGATTCAGTTATATCAGGCAGCACAGCCGGCAGTAAGAAAAGTGGCTGTTGTAATAACGGATGGACAAGCAGACACTCGTGATAAAGTACAACTGGATACTGTTGTAAGAGATGCCCATGCTAGGAATATTGAGATGTTTGTCATTGGGATTGTTCAAAGGACTGATCCTCATTATGATGCTATTCTGAAAGAAATGCAGCTCATTGCAACAGACCCTGATGAAGAACATGTTTACGAGATAGATGACTTCGTGACGCTTTCAGGTAAAAGAAACTATTTCAGTAAGAGGAAGCTTGAAATAAGCGTATAAGAGCATTTGGCCTGTCCCATCGCAAGGCAGGGCAGCCTGTTGAGCAGCAGCTTGTGTTTCTCCTTTCGATGCAGCTCTTTCTTCTGTTTGTCTTCTTTGGCCAAATGAAACCTCTGCCAAGTGTTTACCTCTCGCAAAACAATAAAACACAATGAACCTCTGTTTTCTGAGCTGAGGCCTTCATTGGGGTATTCCTCTTCTG
This sequence comes from Eurystomus gularis, assembly GCA_013400335.1. Lineage (NCBI taxonomy): Eukaryota > Metazoa > Chordata > Aves > Coraciiformes > Coraciidae > Eurystomus > Eurystomus gularis. Next base: position 117,107 of record VZZY01021572.1, on the reverse strand, counting down.
TGAGAGATTGCATCAGCCTTCCCTTTTGTGCTTGGCTATGGTTTCATCCCAGAGAGGTGCAGATTTCCTTCCACCTTGGCACAACATCTCTGTCTCTTTCTCTCTCTATTTCATACGGCTTTTGTCAGTCTGGGGGGTCCCTCCACTATCTCGTACAAGCACTCTTTCAGGGTTTTTTCTGAAAGCCGTAGGGAAACCTGTACTTTCATCCAAATTCTAGGGGGGGAAGTGGTGGAGCAGCACAGAAGGGAATAAGGTGTGATAATACACTGTATATTTCAAACTGTGGCTTGAAAAAAATCCTGGGGCCATAGCCAGAATTGGGAGAACATTCAGTGGAAATGTATAATGATCCATGAAAAAAAAAAATTACATTGGTCTAGACTAACTGCAGACTAGCCCTTATAAAGCATATTTTTCCAGAGCATAATCTTTTGCTGTGCTGAGCCTGTGGATAGAGTTAAGACTGGATTTAAGGTATTAACAGTGAAAAGAGAGTCCAAGCTAAGGTTCTGGTTCCAGATGGGATTAAAATTAGGGCTCTGACTCAGGCTTCAGCATTCAACATGTAAGTGTTTCCAGCCACTGAATTTTTTTGTGCAACTAAGTACAATGTATCGCCTGTTCTTTCTTTTTCCTTCTTACGTGCACTTCCTTTCCTTAACTCCGGTTTGTTTTTTTTTTTCCTTCACTGTTGAACTATGACTTCTGCTTAAAAAAGGGACTTGGTATTTTTATCTGTTTCTTCTTAGAAGAATAAAATGGCCTTAAAATCAAATAATTCTGAAAGTGTCTTACGTTATTACTTATCATTTCCATTTTGACATAACTTTAGAAGATTATTTTTCACAAGGTGCTATCATGAACGATTTAGGGTTAATACAACACTAGAAGTTTATGGTGAATTATTAAGGCTTTTCTTGATTACCCTGAAAAAATGTAATCATTTTGTTAATCTTTTCAGCTCTTGAAAATAAACTTATCACAAAAATCTGTGACAATGTGTCTGAAGTTTATACCAGAAAAGATCACATTTTATCTCCATCTCCAAGTCCAGAATCTGAAATTGTTAGTGAAGATACTAATAGCCAGCTACCTGAAATGACTACTTCAGAGACTTATGTCCTACCTACAGAAGGAATCAGTTACCCAGTAAGTAAAGTAACAGTTATCAAATGTTTTTAAAAGATGTGTGTCTTTATTTGATTTCAAATCTCAGTATTTCACCACTGAGCAGTCTTTTAATATGCAAATTATGTGTCATATGGCTAGGCCAAAAGACGTGAACAAAACTTTTAATGTTAGAGTGAACTTACTTGTTGAGAACAGAAGCTTACAGAAGAAAGAGGGTGATATGGTTTCTTGGTTGCAATAAGTGCCAACAGTCCTCCTATATTTTGTAGTTATTGTTCACCTTAGAAGTGAGTTAGAAATCATAAAATGGGTTGGGAGGGACCTTTAAAGAGCATCTAGTCCCATCCCCCTGCAGTGAGCAGGGACATCTCTAACTGGATCAGGTTGCTCAGAGCCCTGTCCAACCTGACCTTGAATGTTTCCAGGGATGGAGCATTGAATACACATTGGAGTGAACTGAATGTTACTGAGTTACTGGGGAGAAGTCAATGCATTAGCAAATATTAATCCTTTGAGTTATTGTTTATATAATATCATTCATAATTTGAACTGAATTTTGAAAGTGAACTATTTATTTCTTTGAATAAGAGCTCACTTACCAGGTGTGATTGATTTAAATCCAGGGCTTGTAAATGCCTCCAGACAGATCTGTGTGACACTGAGGGTCAATTTTGCCATTCTGTATTGTTAAGAAAAATAAATGTAAACCTGGATTTACAGATGCTGACTTTATAAAGTCCGTGAAATGTATCACAGATAGGATTAGTTTTAAGTGATTAGATGCTCACACACTGGGTTCTGGCTGGCCATGGTTATCGTGGAATCTTCAAAAATACCATGAGAAGTAAACACAGCCTTTTTGTAGTCCTGGAGAAGAAATGCAGTATGCAAAGGATTGGATGAATTGTCTGCACATTTACATTTCACCTAGACTTCAGTTTTCAGAGTCCAAATTACTCTGAGGACTTTCTTAAGCTGACTGTGTCAGAAGTGGCCTGTAAATGGGAAAATACTGAATAGTGTCAAATTCCTTACTGTTTTCAGTAGGTAATCAGCATGTGGAATTAATGCAGTCATTTGTGCTATACTATGCTAAGATCCTTGCAACACTAGAGGGGCAAATTTTTATATAACAGCCTTAATTTGAATAGCAGGGTTGCTTCTTAACATTTTTATCAAGGTAAACTCTAAAATTCTAATGATTAGCAACTGGCTGTTAGCTAGAAATGGGAAAATGGGTAATTTGTCACTTGGCTTGATACAGGCAAGAACACATCTATGAGACAATCTTATTAATAGAATCACAGGGGTTGGAAGGGACCTCTGGAGATCATCTAGTCCAACCCCCAACATAAATAATAGGATGTGGTTCCCATAATACAAGTTTGGGACATTTTTGCTGTACTCAACGGATTCTGCATCTGAAAAGATCTTTGGAGGACCATAATGTACATGTGTTTTTTCTATCGATAACAAGTATCCTGTGTCTGCCATTTTCCATTTATTGACAGATTTAAGATGTAAGATCATTCCAAGTGAGTGTACTAGATGTTAAGAGGCACTGGTTTACCCCAGAGTTCCCTTAATTTTTTGTTTTATTTATATGACAGACTAAGTGGTGACTGAAATTTTGTTTCAATAGAATGAATTCAGCTTAGTGACTACATCAAAGGCATTAATTTGCCTTTTCATTCAGCTCTCAGTGTCAGAAAATTATGGTCACATATTGAGTAATCACTAGAAGGAGGTAATAATCCACCTGCTGTTAATGGTATTTTTTCACATGTTATTTAAGAAAAGTTTCCTACATAATTCTGTCAATTTTTAATCTTAGCATCTGAGCCCAGACAGAATTTTAAGTTACAAGATTTTGACTCCTTTTTCAGCCTGGTCCACCACAAAACAGTTATACTGACCTGCTGCCAACTGCTCAGGGTCACACTGCAACCACCTCTGCTCACAGAGAATCGAAATTTCCCTCATTTCCTGACATGTCTGAAATCAGACCTCAGACTCCAGTTGTCAATCCTTTGTTTAATGTAACTGCTACTGAAGATCACCACCTAACTGTGTTGCAAACACATGGAGCAACAACCCAAAAAGGTAAGTAATAAATACTGCCCTCAGATATTGGGTAGTGAGTCTGCACTAAAAAAAAAAACAACGAGCAAACCCCACTCCCTCCCCCAATACAGTTACTAGGTTTTGTCACCTTTTGTTTTTCTGTGTGCTCTGTCTACAGACACCACATAAAATGAGAGCCAGATTTTCAAACCTAGATGAAAAACAACCCTTGCATACCAGTTCTGTGCTTATGTATTTAAATAGCAGGTTGGTTCTTACACTGGGACTTAGGCAGTCTTGTTTCAAACTGATCCTGTATTTGTTTAGGCCTGTCCAGGTAATTCATTAATAGAAATGATTTTGGCTACAGATTGAAAGAGGCAAATACATGCCCATGCATTACAAGAAAGAAAAAAAGAAAAAAGGGGTGCTCTTCTTACTGAAGGAGGCACTTCTAGGATAACGTAACTAATCCCCAGAATCTAAGCTGACTTTCACTAATATACTTTCAGATCCAAGGTGCTTGGAACCTATAAAACCAGGGACTTGTCGGAACTATGTGGTGAGATGGTATTATGACAAGAATGGCAATTCTTGTGGCCAGTTCTGGTATGGAGGTTGTAATGGTACCAACAATAGATTTGAAACCGAAAAAGAATGTAGAGAAACCTGCATTGACTGATGAGTAAGTAAGTTGGTTCCATCAGGGCCTCCTTCAATCACCTCTTTTCCAGGCTAAAGAGATTTAGTCTATTTCAATGTCTTGTATACCATACATACATATTATATAATCTTTTATACCTTTGATCAACCTTGATGTGTTGTATCAAATCACCTTTTTGAGATGGTGGGACCAGAAGTGCACTTGGTAGTCATGGATTTATACAGTGACACAGTGAGTTCTTCTACTTTGTTCTCTATTTCTTATCTTACAATTTCTAACATTGTATTTGACTTTTTGACCATTACTGAGATTGGAAGTGATACTTTCATAGATCATAATTTCAAGACTTCATCTCTGGGATGACCTGAGAACCCATCGTACTATATGTGAATTTATGATCATTTTCCCCCGTGCGTATTATTTCACATTTATCAAAACTCAGTTTTCCTTTTCTACTCACAGCCTACTCAGTCAATATCACAAGGTCCTTCTGCAATTTCTTGCAGGCACCCCTTTTCTTTACCACTTCAGAGTAACACACTATTGTCACCAACTTTGTTGCCTCACAGTTTACTCCCTTCTCCAGATCACCTACAACTATATTGAGTAGAACAGACCGGGACCTCTGGACTCCCATGACTTCTCTCCACTGACTTTTTATCCCCTTTCCTTTGTTTTATTTGTTTCACCACTTACAAATTAGAAGACTGTCCCTCTCAAACTAGTATAATTTCCCTTTGCAAGGAACCTTCCATTTTGGAAATCCAAGCAGACTACACTAACTGCCTTAGGTCCACATATGTAGTGACTGAGGCGTGGACTTCAAAGAGGCTGCTTATCAGTAGTGCACAACTTGCTTTACAAAAGCCATATAGCTTATCCTCAGTGAATTGCATTAAATACTCTATTTCATCTATCAGTACAGAAAAAAACTATTGAACTGCAGTGTGTGGTTTTCTAATCATTTCAGGAAAATTAAACAATTCCTTATTTCTTCTAGAAATGACTGCTGCGTGGAGTTTATAAAGCTGGAAGTTCACATGCATTGAGGAAGAACTGACAGAGAAGAATCCAAAATGATGTTAACAGGAATATATTACTACCATGCTCTACTGCTTTCCCCACTATGGTATCCACATTAACTGGATTCCTGTATAATGTATGTTATCTGCAACACCACAGCAATAGCTTACACATACGCACACATGGGAATATACCTTTTCCCTTCAAATTTATATTAACTTGTTACTACCATATGTGACAATGATGAGATTCTGTTTTTAGGATTAAAATGTCAGGTGTTTACACTTAGCATTTAATGACAGAGGTCTCTTAGTCTCATGAAAGAATAAAATATGCTCTAGTTTTAAACAAGAGAAAGTCGTTCCTGAAATTAACACTCTTAATACAGCATTTAGATCTATAAATTCAGATTCCCATTAGAGTACCTCTTTGGAATATAAATACCACAGCTATAAGTAATAAAAGTGAATTCTCCCCGCCACACACACACATTAACGCACATTTGGATTAGCATCAATATAATCTTTTCAGTTATAAAGATTGGACTTTCATTCAGAATTACATTAAACCCAGGATTCTTCATGTCCTCTAGGATAGTCAGTACATTTCAATTTCTCAGGGCCTCTGTGTTAAAAAAAAAAACCAAAGAAAGTTATTTCACTCTAATATATGCTATTAAATTAAAAAAGGGAAAACACTGAAAGATATATATAAATGTTTACTTATATCCTTTCTACTTTTAGCCATAATCCTATATGAATGTATTGTTGAAACTGAAAATGATGAGCATGTGATTAAAATGGAAAGCAATACCTGATAAAGAGTCATGCATTGTTATTTCTTTACAAACAAAAGACTAGCATCTACCCAGGCAGTACAGATATTCTTGATATCTTTGAACAATTACTTGCACAATTTCCCCTCCTTATGTAACCGAATGATAGCATGTCCCTTGCAAAAGGAGCTTGTTTGCAGCAGATAGGATGGAAACCTAATTCTGTGGAAAGATGTGCTTGAAGTACAGTTCTAAACTTTTTTTTTTTTTTCCAAAAATCTGGCCGTCTAAGTGAGTTTCAAATTGGAAAAGACTGACAGCAGCCCCAAAAAACTATCCTGCTCTTATTATACTCAGACCTAATATGATGATCACTCAAAAAAGCCTGAGGGCATAATTAATTTGTGTGACATGGAAAAGTAAAACTCAAGGACATTACCTTGTACTGTGTGTCCTGTGATATCCTGAAAATTAAGGGACTCGGTGGTGTAGAACAAAAGACAAGCTGTTGAAATCAAGAACTAGTTTCCTTTCACAAAAAAAAAAATAAATCCAAAAGTAAAATTTGACACAACTTTTCATAAGTCTGTTAGGTTTTTTTGCATCAGAAAAGTAAATTTCTTCAAAGTATACAACAAACAATAGAGATGAACTCTCGTGATAAAATCAGCTACATATAAAGCTGGACTTCAGCAGCAAATAAAATAAAAGGTCAAATAAAAGGTTTCAAGCACACAAACTGCCTACTAGTGGTGCAAAAAAGATCATAGGAAGAGTCAAACTACTGTTCAGTAGTAAAGCCAATACCATCATACCGAGAACATCGGTGCGCTGGAGACCTTTAATAGTGAACAAAGAGGAATAACATAAAGTTTAGGGAAAAAAGAAGAGCAAGAGGGATAGACAATGATGCTTTCAAATTGGCTGGAAACAGTAGATTCAAAACTTAAACCGCGCTAAAATATAACGGTTAACATACTGTCAAACTTGAAAGATGTGTTGAGTCTTTTTTTCTAGGCTACGTCTCAAATGCAGTTTTCAGAATTAATTTCCATTAGATGATAAAGGCAACATAAGAAATATTAAAGAGGCAATGGAAACATATTTTGTGCTAATCTTTTTCTTTTAAAATGACGCTTAAAAGAAGAAAAACATTAAAAAATCATCTGAAGGTAAAAAAAAATCACTGGCATCCTCCAATCTGAAAAGGACCCTCACCTCACGTCAGCCTGGAGTCCCTAACAGTAAGTGACATCCAACACTTCAGAAGGAATGATTCGTTGCTCTGATATAGGAAAGAAAGTTATTTAAATTGGACATATACATAGCTATAGACAAGTAGAGAGAGAGATAGGTCGATAGATACAGGGATAGAGATACATACCCAGGTGAAGCTAGAGAGAAAAGTTCTTTTCATCCAGAAAATATGAAAAATTTGCACAGTTAAACTCTACTGTATATTACCTTGTGGATAGCTATAAAAAAAACCTCTGAGAGTAACAGGTTCCAAGATCCACTTCATTTCACACCTACCAGGAATATTTTAGGTTTAGCTGCTCCTGGAAATCCACAGCAGCAAAGCCCGCTGGAATTGCAAGGAAGTCTAGGAACTGGCAGGATCTTTCAAATCTATTCTAATCTTCTGTGCCTGGGCAGTTGCCTCAGGGATGGGATTAGCTGTTGTGTTCAGCTCCAGATCTCCAGAGAGATACTGCTTATCTAATAAATCCTGGGGAATAAATGTGAAGATGTAAGTTAAAAGCTTTGCAATAATATCTTATATAATGTTTAGTGCAAACCTTTCTGGTAAAGTTGACAAGTGTTAATAAGCACAAATAGTGACACCATTTGCTATATAACAATGCTTTAAAAAAGCAGCAGTTACTCTTTAACATGCAGACAAGGAATCTTCTTAATGCAGTTAAACCAGTGTGGTCCACAAGGTCACTGCTTTCTTTTCCATTTGCATGTACAGTTGACTAAACTTTTTGCAGCAATGAAGCAGTGAAGGCTATAAAGTTTTGGGTTTTTTTAAAAAGTTGTATGTTGTTCAAATCAGATTATCCTGAAATAAGCATCGTTTTCTATTGAGGTCTTTCTGTGAATCCCCAGACTGTGAACTTTAAATGTATGCTCTGATAAACCATGGATAAACTCTGGTAAACCATGAAAAAAGCACACAAGTCCTTGCTGCAAGCACAACTCTTCTCTAAATCTATATCAGCACTGCCGGGCAGCATTGGCTCCGGTGTTTCCTCATCCAGCTCTGCAACCTTAAGGGTGTCATGGGTCAATAAGCCAGGAGAGGGCACCTTTCGCCAAATGTCCACTACTTGAGTCTCGAGTTGTATGATATCATAAAACATCATTACTAATTGAAAGCATTACTGTTTCCACTGGCAAACAAGCCAACCCTTTATTTACATCACAGGCAAATTTTAAAAGCAAGAATAATTTAATTGTGAAGTCATTAAATCTTCTGCTGGACCAGGCCAAATGCTAGAAACCATAAAAGCTAAAAATGGTTGAGAATAACAGTGGCTTTTATTTCCTATAGAACTAATTATTATAAGGTGAATTCTTTTTGTGACGCCTTTGCTTCTAAGAATTCAGAAAAAGACTCAGAAAATTGACAAGAAAAGAGTACCCCCTCTGCTCATGCTAGATGAGGTTGAGAAATTCTACCCGTCTCTTGCTAACAGCTATCAAATTGAATTAAACTTTTGCCTTAATTGAGTTCCGTCGTTATCTCTCCTTAGGGCTCATTCAGACTGTTTAATAATGCTGCCTGTTCATTGACCATCCTGCTCTTTGCACTCCTCCATTTCTTCTACATTTTCAAATTTCCTCTCTGTTACCCTAAACTGAGTGAAGATACACAACATTTCCTGTACTACAGCTTTGAACATCCTCAGAAAACTGATTAACACCTTTCCTCATTTGGAATTTGCTGTCAAAGACATCCCTTTGGGGGAAAAAAAAATAAAAAATAAAAAAGACTTTACTGATAGCATGGCTGAAACCAGTATCCATTCTTTTTAAAGAAAAATGTTATGGCCAGTATAGATTGAGCACAGCGTTCCTGCACTTTTCTTGTTTAGCTGCTTTCTTAGCTCTTCTGGTGCTATCTGTACACCTTTCTCGGAGCTTGCCAAGGCATCCAGCTCACAGCCCATAGCTCAAATCAAGTTCTCACAGGTAACTGGATGAATTTTATAACAAGATCTTCAATTAAAAACAGGTCCTCACCCCTCAGTTAAAGGGCCAAAGTCTTCATGGGCAGGTGTGTGTGCTGGGACACCTCAGCTCTACCTGCGAGTAGAGCAACTTTTCTAAGGTCTCTTGCCACAAGATCCTGTAGGTTCAGCTCTGAGATCTTTGACATCCCCATTATCTACTGTTATTCCTCCATCAGATTCTTATCAATCATCCTTCCTAATAATTTCAGTCTCCTCAGACTTACATTTTACCTTCCCAGTTGCAGAGCTCTTCCCACTGCTGCTGAAGCTGAATGTACAGCAGATCAAGGTTTTGAAATTGCACAGGCAAACATAAGAAAGTTACGTAAACAGTATGTAAGACCTATTTTAAAGCAATTTCTTAGAAGAAAGGAAGAACTTGAGGGCTCTCCTTGCCTAGCAATAGCTGCTTTCAGCAGCTGTAACCTCCCTACCTGTGGACAAGGAGGAAGAAGGGAGATTTTTTGCATTTTATCAGCATGGCAAAAGGGATCTTTCCAACATCTGGCACAACTGACCCCGAGACACAAAGGAAAACATTTCTTGTTGTAAAAATAATGGTAGGTAAGAGTTTTGATGAGACTAAGTCTGGCACCCACGAGGCTCAACATGTGAGTAAACCCCGCAAGAGAGTTCTGGATTAGTTTTAAAACTGATGCAAACCCAGATAATCCCAGGTGCTGCGGGAAGTGTTTGGGCTGGTGCTCCTCTCTCAGCAGCTTAAAGCTTTCAGGACACTTAGAAAAAAACCTGCCAGAGCAGTAAATAAATGAGCAACAGTTAAAAAAAAAAAAACCAAACCAAAAAAACCACAACAGGCCCAGGATGTGCCTGGGTACATCCCTTTCAGTAGCAGGGATGGGGAAAAGAGGCTGCAGGGGTCAGTGTATGGAAAGATTTGATTCAGAGAAGGATTTCAGGGATTTTGTGGTCTGGTTGTTGCCTCCTGGGCCAGGGTGCCTCAGGCTCACTGAGCACACAGGCGTGGGGGTGTGGAGAGCAGGGCAGGGCAGGGAGGCTGGGAACAGTTAGTAGCAATTTTTCCATGGAAAGCAAGTAGCTAGTAATTCTTCTGAATGACCATCATGACATAATTGGCAATTTCAGCTACTTATTTCATTCAGGGCAACTCCCTAGTGCATCATGTTTTCTCAAAGGATAGCTTCTACCAGTTTTAACTACATTGTAAATTAACAGGTAAAATATATTTCTACTGACCAGAAGTCTGTATTTTCCAATTAATCCAAGCATCATGAGATTCACATATAAAATCTGGGTTTGAAAATTAATACTTTCATTGCAATGACTGGAGAGAAACGACTTGGAGAACTACGACCGGGACTCCATCGGGCTGCACACCACATAGCTGTGCGCATCGTAAGCTGCTTGAGGCACAGGCTGCCAAAGTACACAAGCTGCTGCAATAAGCACACTGACAAGGGCAGTGCTGGCCACAGAGCTGCGCCCTGCCTGAAGGGAATATGGTGTTTGCAGATAGAAATCTTCAATTTTTGTTCTGGATGAATTGTACAATAGAGTCAACCAAAAGTCACAGTACTTGCTGGGTATTCTACAGCATACAGGTGAACTTGCATGAGTGAAAACCATTCTTTGAGCTGGATCCTTGAGAATTTAGTAGTCATATATCAGCCATTTTTGAGACCCTATGAACATTTCAGTGATGCATTGGATTTGTTTACAATTCATAAGATGGCTGAGATCTTCATTTTTGAGAGGAGAAAAATCAGCCAACAAAAGTACCCTTAAATAAGTTAAAGTGCAAATCAGTAATTTAGGTTAACATGAGTAAGGATGTTGTACTGGTCCTCAAGTCAAGAACTACGGAACTTGCCATGTCAGCAAGAAGAACTCCCAACATCTTAAATGGTGCAGCTGCAGTACAACCACTGACTGCATTATCCTACAGTGCCACCAGGAGGAAAACAACAAAATGCCTCTATAAAACAAACAGCAAGACAACAAGGTTTTACAAATCATAATGAAGTAACAATTTCCAAAACTCAGCTCAGCAGCAGCATCTGGTTGAGGACTTTTTAAGTTACCTCTTAATTCATCTTACAAAATTACACCTCTACTGGCCACCGTAGCTACTTCATGCTCCTCTGTCTCTTTGACAAATTTGTAAGTTGTCTTAAGAGTGATGTTTAAACTGCACATTGTTTAAACAGGATGTTCAGCAAACTAGATATTGAGCATTTCAGGGACAAGTCTTACAAGGTATTTACACTGAAGCAGGAACACAGCTGTAAAAAGGGCCCTTACACGCTGTATTGTGTACTGTATTATGAAAGCCAAAGAGCAACGTTCCCCATAATCACATCATGAATCCCCTTGCGGCACCTTACTTAATCTATAACCACTGCAATACTACTGAATCTAGCAAATTTACATCTAGCAATAAACATCAAGCCTAGGAGCGCCTTCTGGAAACCCAAGCACCCAGGGACGTCTGGGCTCATTGTAATAGCAGCAGCAGTAAATGTAAGTCCCTGACCCCAAGCTGCACCTCCAGTGCAAGGCCAGGTGGAGAACATGTCACGCTGGAAATGAAGCTATTACACAGAAGCAGCCTATACTCTGAGCTATGTTGCTCATCCCAGTGATCTGAGGTTAAGGGCTCTAGAGTTCATGAGCTGGCGTGCAGGGAGGTGCAGGAGATCTGAGACAGGAGTAAAGATTTTGGTCTCTGCTTTTGGATGGTGCCTCAACGTGCCCAGTATGACCCCTCCTGGGTACAACCTTCTAGTTCTGCATACCAAGGAAATGGGATCTCTGAGTTCAGTGAGCAATAGGCACAACCATTGTACAGGAACAGAGAGAGAAGGGAACCTTTACACCCATAAAACCCCACGTGCATTAACCAGGATACGTTGGAAGGAGGGTAAACTCAACCTATAGTTAGTCACTTATACGATGCAGCAGAACAGTCCCTTCCCCACATGATGGAAAGAGTACACATTAGCATTGAGATAAAACAGAATAGTCTAACTACCCTTCTATAAAATGGGACATAAAAGAGACATTTTATGTAGTACCATTCAGAATGATAAGCAGAACTTCCACAATACTGCTGCTCCTCTGGAAGGAAAGGGAGAAAGTGAAAATGTGTGAAGGATGAGATGGGCACAACACAGCCATGCCAATGGTCAGGGGGCTCTCTGGGCCACGGAAGGGAGCTGACTGCAAAGCAGCAGCAGCAGGGACCAACAGGATCCAGAGGAATTGAAGGGAAAACACACAGGTGTCAAAACATCTCCCTGCAAAGCTGACAAAACATCTTAGGATTGTAGGATAACTTAGGTAGGAAAAGATCACAGAAGTAATTTAGTCCATCCAGGATTCCTGCTCAAAGGAGAGTCAGCTACAAGGTTGGACTCGGTTACTCAAGCCTCTATACTCCTGCATATGGGCAAATATCCCAGAAAAACAAGCCTCATCCTCAAGCCTCAGCATCTTGAACAGCCCAAAGCTCCTGAGGGCATTCAGTGCAGTCAGAAGGAAAGGTTCCGTCAGGTATTAAATGGAGAAGGTGCTGCCCAGCAGCAGGAAGTACAGAGTGTTACAGCTGTACATGGAAAACCAAGAAGGTGTTCCCTTGATGAAATGCTCCAGCTGAAATGGATGTTAGAGTTCAGCGATCAAGGCAATAATATAATACAAAAGTGTAAAATCAAAAGGGTTTGTTCTTTCTTTGGTCATGTTAGAATCTCTGTGCTACTACTGATTGATACATTAGTATAGGACATCCACATTCCTCATACTATAATTTTCCTTCCTTATGTTCATCTTAGAGATGCTACTTCTACAGTACACAATTATATGTTTAGAAGTCAAAAACTAGGTGGTCCAGCTGAATGTATTTAATTAATCTTTGTTTAATTGCAAAAGCCATAGGACCCGCTAACATTTTTGGTTCATTTATATGCTGCAATAGCTTTCTCATTCTCTCCTGGGCCCAGACAGCTAGCTCACAAACATATGTGGCCAACAGGACACAGCAAATACATCCTTCTTCCAATCACACTTTCATTTTTTTCATGCTGTTAAATACTTGTAACAGTTCCTTCATTTTACAGTGATGTCAGGAGTAAAATTTCTAGATGCTACATGCACATTCGTGCTTCCTCTGAGGCTCACGAGGACTGAGTGTTCTGGGTGGCGGCTTGCCACAAGTACATATGGAACTTTTTAAAAGCTTTGCTGAAAATATACATGAGATCCACAACTTCTGACTCCCCCAAAAAACATTCAGCAATACTGAAACTCTTTGTTGCAGGACTGATCAGTATAGCAAAGACTAGATCAAATCAGAGAACCACCACACATCTGGAAGGTACTGGTTTTCAGTCGGTATTGCTGAAAGCTCCTTGAACAAGAAGAGCTGGCCAAAGCATGGACTGGCATAACTGTATTTACAGTGGGATTTTTCTGAAATTACAATAGGATTATATGAAACAATAAAGGGTCTATGAATCTAACTTCCTCTCCTAGAGAAAGCATTAGCAGTTGTACAGTGACTAATAACACCCAAATGCTACTTTTGTAACCGTGGTTTTAAGCAAGAAGATACAGCCTGATGCACGGAGGCTTCTCCCACTGGGATTGGAGTGAATTTGTGAACATTCAGATCTAGGTTTGATAAGACAACTTCTGCATTTAGACATTATGAAGCTTACCAACAATGAAATCATAGCCCATGCATTTTGAGGAATATTTACTTAAACGAGCCTGAACAAGATGTATGAAATGCAGCTTTGGAAGTTGACAAAGCTCCCAAAGCCAGAGCTAACTAACAGGAAAATACCTTAAAAGCAGGATGCTGTTGATTAGGCTGACAAATTATGTCCTAATCTGGATAAACAGACACCACCTATTCTCTGCTAAAATAAAATGGGATAACATTGATGAATAGGAACAAAGGCTTTATTGTTCACATTGAAGCACTGCCAGCTTCTGAACAGGAGAGTTTGCTTTTCTAAACAGTGTTTGAAAATCGGTTTTAGACACGATTACCCTACCTGCCCTTGAAACACTGATCATATTTCAGCTACAATTTCAACAGTATCTACAACAGAATGTTCAAACTGCTGCTGCTACTAAAGCAGTCTTCTGTGCTGGGGAAAATTTCATCTGCCCAGGCGCGATTTTCATATGATTTATGATTAACACCTGCAGAGTTCTCACCTGGGCTACAAATCTGAGAACAATATGGGCTCCAATTTACAGCCACACACCCTCCATTTGAGATAGAATAGCCAGAGAATCACAGAATCATAGAACTGTTTTCATTCAAAGAGACCTTTAGGATCATGAAGTCCAACCATTAACCTAACTCTATCTAATCCACTGCTAAACCATGTCCCTAAGAACCACATCTACACGGCTTTTAAACACATCACGGATGGTGATTCAACCACTTCCCTGGGCAGCCTGTTCCAGTGCTTTGCAACCCTCTCAGCGAAGAAATTTTTTCCTAATATCAAACCTAAACTTCACCTTGCACAACTTGAGGCCATTTCATCTTGTCCTTTCACTTGTTACTTGGTAGAACCGACCTCCACCTCAGTACAACCTCCTTTCAGGTAGCTGTACAGAGTGATAAGATCTCCCCTGAGTATCCTTTTCTCCAGGCTAAACAATCCCAGTTCCTTCAGCCACTCCTCATAGGACTTGTGCTCTAGACCCTTCACCAGCTTTGCTGACCTTCTCCAGACACGTTCCAGCACAGACATTTAACAATGCTGTCATACTACCAAATCTAGCAGAACTAGGAGATTGAAGACCACATTCATTAAAAAAAAAAAAAAAATTACAGAGACAATCCCGTTAGTTTTTATTTCTAGCAAGGATTTGGCCCTAAGTTATCATTTGCCTTAAATGTTATGTTCTCCATCTCCAGGGGCAGGGAGCAGAAAGACAGCACTTGACAGCACAATGTTCATTTGGGTGACTCCTAGTTAAGAATTCATGTGGGACAGTGAAAAGAAAAAAATCATAGTCCAAGGTTTTAAAGGTGCAGGGTACTAATGCACATCAATTTCTAAGTATCTTTGATCAGTTCTTAGAGGAGGAAGAGTCAAGATCTTGACTACCTGAGACCATGCAGGATCCAGAGCTTCTGCGGAACACTGAAAACTCAGGGTAGACCTGGGAAGCAGCAACAGCAGGAGGCTGATGCAGTTCCCTCAGGTGACTGAAGTTAATGACAAAGCTCCTTTCCTTACAGTGGGTTAGGCTTTCCTCCTCAGAGGGGAAAGAAATCAGAAGAGGGCAAGGAGTTGCTGGAAGCCAGTTTAGAAATTCAAAACAGCAAACCAGCCTTTCTGACTTCAGGATGCCAAAGTGACGGGTTCACATGGGCCACAGGCTGGTTTTGTACAAGTGAAGAACCGTGCCAATTTACATGCCTACTCAAGTTTTAAGAGTTTAAATGAAAGGAAATAAAGAAGCTGCTTACATCAACTTTTTATTTACAAACATTCCCGCTCATCTCCATTCAGATCTAAATTTAGATTATTGCCACTCCACTTTGCAAAAGACTGTTCACCTCTTTGTGTAGAAGTGAAAAGTAAGATAGTGACTGTAGCAACACTTAGGGGACAGTTGGAAAATTCACCTTCCTTTTAGAACAGCTTCTGTGGCAATTCCTGGAGAATTGCTGCAAAGAATTCCATGTTCTCTAAGGAAAGCATTTTTCATACTCCTTTAGTACAACTGGCTGCTAGAGTGTGGGGCCAGTCCACTTGTCTGGCCTAACAAACTGAGAAATACTTTACACATCAAATGATGAAACATGGTTCCAACTCTTGCTTTGGTTGTGACTCATTTAGGCTGATTTTAAAACATGTTGTAAGTTGGTAACTCCACTGCAGGCAGAACTATTTCACATCTAGACCTGTGGTGAGCAGCAGCCACTTAGGAGTGGGAAAACTACAGCAATCCCTCTGGTATTGCGTACTCCTCAAATCACACCTCCAGAGAAGGTAACACCTTGAGTATGCAAGAGAATTGACATTTCTCATCCCCAGAGCTAACACATCAGTGAAGCCCCAAGCAGAACTAGGACGCTAGGGTATGAGGCTTTGGTCAGCACCAGTGCAGAGTCCAGCACCTGAGGCTTCCGCCCCGCTAAATTAAACAAAGCTTGCAGAAAAGCATTTTGGAGGAGGAAGGGAAGAAAGAACTGTACTTTGTGGCCTGCAGTTCCCGCAGAGAAGAGGTGTGCTATCACAACAGAGCAGGGGGCTCAGGGAGTCTGGAAAGAAGAGCTAAAAGGAAAGCGTCTGAGTCACAGCCCGAAACCACATCAGATCCCAACTCTAGCATTAACATAAGTGTCCTTAGCAGCAGTCTCCCCACCACATTTTTTTGACTAGCCAGTGTTGAGAGAATCTCTACAATTTATTTTTACTGGCATTTCAAGCAGTCTTGCAGGAATATATATTAGAAAGCTGAAAAAAAACAGAGAGCTCAGGCTACATTTTTGAATTAACTAACCACTTTTCCCTTATAAATGCCAAATACCACCCTAACACCTCGAAGTAAGATCCCATGGTCCAGCTGTTTTCCCAAGTCTCTGTTAAATTACTTTACTTGTGGAACAATGAAACGCTCACTGCAGGGCTCTGATTTTCTCTTATTCTGACAGCTATATGAGGAGCAAGTTCCTCACTACCAAATTTCTGGAACCCACAGAAGGGCCTCATTGAGGTGAAACATTGTCAGAAAGGAGGAAAGACTGCCCAGCACTGTGCCGGGAGAGCTGGAACGAGCAATGTGCAGGTTACCTTCCCCATAGCTTAGAACAAACTTAGAAGTCCCTGGATGTAAGATATTTACCTCAATTTCTTTTTAGTTCACACTAGTGCACAGAGAATTCTAGGAAAACCCCCAAGCCCATGAGACTTCCTGTCAGCGAGTAGGTTATGAGAGCTTACCTTCATTCAAAGATATTTCACTTGCGTCTACACAATCAAATACACAGACTCTGTCACATAAAAAAGCCCAAGCAAAGCAAACCGCCACTTAGGAAACCGTTGTGCCCGTTGGTGTCCCAGAACCAACGCTTCATACCTAAGACACTTCCCATCTGTGTAAGTGGAATATTCTTTCCTGCTGAATATTATTCTGCGTGAACAGCAGAAAGCCAGGTTAGAAAGCACACCACTTACATTTCAACAGTTTTTTGTAGAAGAGGTTCACTGAAAGGATAAATCCTTTTTCTTTAAAGGTGGCTAATTTTGAACAGTTTTGCTTTATCTTTGAGGTATCAGCTATAGTCAGTTCACTCAGGACTCACTGAAAAAGAATCAGGACAATGCAGCAACAGCATCTGCTTGTGCGACTCTAGTTCTAGACACTTTTGATTAATCTTACACTTAGAATAAAATACTTTGTTCTCAAGCTAGCTCCCTATTTGTTAATAGCATAAATACACTAACAGAAAACAAAGCAAGTGTGAGAAGCTTTTTGACTTTCCTGTACCCACCCAAGAAAAAAAACAAGTAAGAATGGTTTTATTAGACTAAATTGCGCTGCTCTGCTACACTACTAGCACACAGGAGGGGGTAAATGAAGACAGACAGGAACTGTGTATGAGATAACTTATTTATTCAATTATCAACTTATTTTTGATGCTAAAAATTTATCAAAGGCACTTCAAAGAAGGTATTTAAGAAACAAAATTCTTATGGTGATCATTCCAGACACGTCACCAACTTATATCTGCCATTAGGGACACGACTACCTATAACTGCAAAGTGAAACATTCACAGGTTTTAAGTGGAGCATACTGTCCAGCAGCAATATTCAATTCTTTTAGAGCATTAATAACATTTGTGGAGTATTTTAAATACAATATGGTAAAACCAAGCAAATTACACTTTTGTAGTTCCACAGAAGCTTTTCTTGACAGAAAAAGGACAAAATTGCCTTTCCAAGTGGTCCTGTATTGAGGGATCTATTTTCACCTGTGCATGCACTATTAACATCAGTAGCAAGTACACCAGAGAAATAACCCGCACTCTTCTGTCGTACAAAGACAAAACACCCTACCCAGACTGTTTGTAAGAGGTCTATCGGCTACCCACTAAAATTTATACTTCTGGAAGCATAAGAGAACAAATGGCAACATGTGAAGAAAATGTGATTTTTAACACACACCCCCAGCACAGCAAAACAGTGTTCTTAAAGGCAAAAGCTTGGGAAAAGAGCTTCCACCAAATGAGAGATGGTGTCAACATCACCAGTGTTTAACCTCTTAAACAAGGCCAGTATAGGCTGCCAAAGTGAACTGGGATAAAAGATGATGAAAACAGGTCTTTTTCTGCAAAGATTAATACTATCCTCTGCTTGAGAACAAGCAATCAGAAGGTAACTTCTTGGCATTCTCATTCTTTCCCAGCTCAAAACCACTTAACACAAGGTTAAAATGTTACTCTCTTAAACTATGCGACATTCCTGCATGCAGGTGCAAACAACCGTTGCCCAGAATTGCAAGAAAACTAGTTTGGCATTTTTAGACAGGCCATTTAAATCACTATGGTGCCAATAGAAGCTTTTAGGCTTTATACAATTTCGAAACCTCTTTTAGAAATTAAACAAAGCCACGGAGCAATAACCGGCATAGCCTAAGCAAGCCTGTGTTGCTGTGCTTCAGAAAGATCTATCCACTTGAAACACTGCAGCCTCCTTTGGCTGCAGAAGTACTCAAACTCAATAAATACTTTCTCAAAGCACAAAGCACAAAGTGAAATAACAAACTACTAATAGTAGTGTAATATTGTACATGAAAATTATACTCACTGTTCACATTCCAACCTTGTCTACTGAAGCTTTTGTTTGAGTGAGAAACAAACCAACTATTTCAGAGGTACCAGCTCATTGTATTATGGCAATACAATTCAACAGAGAACAACAGTCCGCTGTTAAAGCCACAGAATGTAAAAACGGATACTTTTCTAGCTTGTCCGGAAGGAAAAAAAATTCTTTGCAGTGCTGTTAGAAAGGCAAAAGAAATAGATTCAGAGGCTTCAGAACAAGGACACTTTAAAACAATGCAAGAATGGATGTTTGAAGAAAAAGCTACTCTTATTTCTCCAGACAGGCCACCTATTTATCACAAGGTAGTACATCCTTAGCCTTATTCCCTCAAGAAATGGCATTTATTCCTTTATTCATCTGTTCCCGCTGAGGTCGTGCATGTTTTGTGGAAAGGGATATCGCTGCCCCACTCTGCCATAAAACCACAGACCCCAGTTGGGCAGCAGACAAGAATTAGAACTGCTGCTGAGAAAAGGCTTCACCATGAGCTCAGCAGTGGCTGGTTTGACTTGCCACGTCAGCAACTTAACCCCTGTGGAGCTCAAACAGCCCACTACCTGCCTTCCTCTTGTCCACCTGAGACTTAGGCATGATGAAATTGAAAACCCAGACAGCATAATTAGAATAGTAAGGAACATTAAGAGGAAATGATGTTACCTCACAGGGCAGCACAAGGCAAACACAGAACACAAATCTGCAGAAAATATGCAGGATTAGCTCTGCCTGCTGTGGTTGAAAAATCTTCAAATGCCCACAGATGAACAGGGGAAGCAAGCAGTAATAAAGGAACAGTACAGTACTTCACTAGATCTTCTACAGGAGCTGAATTTACAAAAGAGATTAAGCTGGGATCTTGATTTCATGTTGTAACTTCCTTAAACATTAAAAAAAAAATTAATTGGATGTTTGAACAATGCTGCTGGAGTTATCAGTACCATATGGATTTCACAATATTGTTGGTTTGTGCTGCATGTGGGATAAACACTCAGCTCACAGAAGGAAGCACCTCTCAGCATGGTACCATCCCTTCTCCCCTGGACAAGCATCCCTCTGACTGGAGCAAACTGGAGACTTTTGCCTTTTTTAAACAAATGGAGTTAGAGTTTTCTACTTAAGTCAACTAACGTAAAATAAAGCTCATGTCCCTTTCAGTACTTCAGAGGCAGTCTTGCTCATAAAAGACCAATAGATTTAACCCTGCAGGAACTCTTCATTTAACTAATACTTCATCTATGAACCCAGCCTCTATTCAGGCAGAGATGTATGCAATATTCCGACTCCATTAGATATTTCAGTAATTGCCATCGTGCTGCAGAGCAATGGTCGGAAAGAAAGTCATGACTCTTTACTGTTGGACAACAGATAGAACCCCAAACTGTACGAGAACTATCTTTGGAAAAAAATTCCAGTACTTTATGGTAACATCCTCTTCCAGGAACATCCTGAAGGACAGCAGTAGTAAATAAGGCTGTCTGCTACCAGTATGTGCCCTTTCCAGAACAAAGACTGGAGGTAATTAGGTTATGTCCAAATTCATCAATATGATGAAGGTGAAAAGTGATAAAAAGATGAAGAAACTTTTGTTCAAGTGCAGAATAAAGACACGCTACATGTCAAGCTTAACTCCATCCCCTACACTGCTATTTACTCAGTTTGAAACAGAAAACCAGAGAGTTTCACGTTAACTATATAAAACATAGACCTGGCTTCTGAAAATTTTTTGTAATTAAAACACCTCTTTTGTCCCACACCAATAAACTCTTTTCAGTTAAGAGGCAGAGATACTCAAAGTATTGGAGAAAGTAAATGCACTTTGAAAGATTCCTGCATTCAGGCTGCCTTACCTGAATAACTACATACTTCAGCTTCAAAAGAAGTGAAACAAGGATCATTTAACACTTTGTTCTGAAAAATGTAACAAGAAGCAGATACAGAAGAAAATTTTTAAATGGAGGGAAGAAAAATGTTAAGAAAAGTGAAATTAAATACTTCAGCCACATAAACTAGACGTTTAGTGAAGTGGTCAAATTGGCTTTCCTGCAGTTTTAAAATAAGACTTGTTCGTATCTGTAAAATTCTATATCTGTATCTGTAAAATTCTAATGAATAAAGTAACTCCATGATCTCAAAGTAAAGTGATGTGAAAATTAAATGGAAACAAACTAATTATAATACTGGCTGCAACCAAGTTATTAGAATGCCATTGTAACTTTGTTAAGATACTATTCTTTCCGATTTACATGGGAAGTGTGATAGAAGAGAAACTTCTATTTCAAAAAGGATCTACCTCATCTTATGCTGAGAAATTCTGAGATGAATTTTTATATCAACAGGGTAAGTTACTAGAGGAAAAAAAAAAGCTACAAGCAAATATGTAAGCATCTTGCATCACCTCGGCAATTTAAACAATAGTAACTATTTCTGGGTTTCTCCCTAAAACAGTAGTGATCCAAATTCATATTGTTTTGTACAACTGTACAACAGAGACTTAAAAATTTAAAAAATAATCCACAGCTGTGAATTCAATTAATCTTTCAGGTAGATCTCTGCCTATTTATAATAACTTGTCTGTCCTTAAGGCAAAGCAGACTTGAGACTATTTTCACGCCTCTCCCTTCCTTATAGGGCAAGGTACACAAAGTAACTTCAGGATACTGGGAATACTGGAGAAAGCCATCATGAAGTATTTGACCGTGCAGCATCCGATTTCTAGCATTACAATTGACCTAACAGAACATCTGGAAGGAAATCGAGAACAGAAAAAGGAACAGAAATACTGTATGATTATCTTTGAACCTATCCACTATGTTTTTACACAAATTCTTCCAGATATTGGTGTAACAGAACAACCTCCTATTTCACAGCTTTATGGCCCCAAATCTTCATGAGCAGGGCTGCAAGGTCACGTTATCCCAAACAGTCAGAGCCAGACCCTGTTGTACACAGACAGTGACAGGAAGTACTGCCAACGCGATTTCTGAAATAAGAATCGCTATGAGTAATTTTAGTCCACAAGCTTCATGCAGGAGTTTGAGAAGACTCTTATTCACCATACTAGCTTCTTTCATTTTCTTCAAATTCCAATTAATTCTCAGAAATTTTTTGCTTTAGCTTTTGATTATCCTCCAGTGCTTCATTTTTGCTCTGCTCTTCTGGATTCTCTGCCAAATCAGGATTGTAACGATACAAATACCCATACGGGCGGAGATGATAAATCAAGTATTCCAGATGATACATAGTCACAGAATCAACGTAGTGGAATGAAACTGCTAGATCAGAGCAGCATCCGGGACCCTAGAATACAAAGCAAGTCAAAACAATCAGCAAGAATTGCAAAGCATGCCCTGGATTAAAGATCCAGGAAGAACTTGAACACATTCTCCACTTGACAGTAAGAAATTCACCATCATCAGTCACATACATGCTTCAAAACAATGTCAGGCAAGCAAATATATAGATAAAATATATCTGCCAAAGCATCCTTCCAATATAAAACTGGACAAAGTCTTTTGCTTCTGTAATCAAGCCAGCAAAAAAAACTAGCTGCCCTCATTAATGTGGGAGATTTTTTTACTTTTCTGTACTTCTTTATGTTGCTGTTTAAACAAACGAAGAAGCAGCAAGCAGGTCTAAATGTGCTGCATTTATATATGAAATAATACATGACAACATCCATCCAGAGCCTGTCAGCCAAACATGCACACGCACCTGTGTGAGTGTTCACCTATTGTACACACTTCCGCAAAACTGTCAGTATCTAACTTCCTACAAATAGAAAGTTGTACAAATACTTTTGGAACTATTTGGGTTAAGTTTATTAATATTGACATTATTAACCATTTTTAAGAGCTAAAAGATCATCGTTAACACATTTGTTACAACTTGTGTTTTCTAGCTCAAATTCACCTTTGAGGATGCTTTTCTGGAAGATAGTTTAGCGGTTTTTTCCATCAGATCTGACTGCAGAGCTGCTAATATTCCTACTCTAACTGGAACTAAGATTAAATACTTAAAGACTTTGAAGAGAACAATTGTTATATAATTGTTATTCTTCCAGTGCTAAGTTTGATCAACACAGCTGGTTTTTTTGATACCAGACAAAGCAGTCTCTGCCCACACACAAATACAATGGGACAGGATGGAACATGCCATTTCCATCATGGATCACCACCACCATTGCATCAGTTACAGGTGTAACTGTCCATGAACTGCAACCACAGCTAAAGCTGCTGCATCCCCACGCACTCAATACCATATTGTAGCTGTTTTAAGATACAGAAACGCTCTAACTGCTGCATACAAGTAAAAAAAAAAGTATGCTTTACAATGAAAACAATCTACTGAAGAACTAGACTTCTTTTTTTCCCCATCTTTACTGTGTAAAATATCTCACATCCTATCCTTTATTTTGGCCGCTTGCGCTGATCTCAAAGATTGCTGAAAAATATTACCTTTGAAAGTGCGATTATAATCTTTAAAAAGAAATCATATCACCGATTATATGATAGTTGAAGTTTACAATGCAGAATACCTTTAAGTCACTTTAATTTCAAGTAGTCTCTTGCTCCTCCCTCCTTCTCCCCCAGGCCCCCTTTTTTTTAAACTAGAGATTTCAGATGTGGAACACAAAGGACAATCTGAAGTTCTTGTAGTAAGAATATTTCAGCTTCTAAATGTTTTTTTTGTTGTTGCTACAACAAACGAATTTTTTAAAAACTAGCTTTTCCAGCTCTCATGCTTGCCTCTACTACAGAGGGGAGACGAGTTCAATACACCTACACAAGGAAATCTAATCATATTTCTTTGTTTGGCTTATGCTTTTATTTCACTTCTAGGCAACATTCATTCCTCTGTAATCTTTTCAATGGAATTCACTTACATGTATATTTTAACAACCTTCCCATTAAAAAGTGAGGGCAGGGCTGCTTCCAGTGTTCAAGCCAGGTAACACTGTACACAGTTATCAGTGTGATAAGAGAAGTGTATTGCAGCACATCTCCATCTGAAGGGAAAAACACCAGCAGGCAGTACAGTCACGCATATCGTGGCCTACCAGCCCCTCCAGTAATTTGAGAATCTCTTAGACAACATTAACCAACTATAACCATGAGCAAGTTTCAAAATTAGTTCTGCTTCCACAGGGTTTATGCAAAGTTTGCTGTTAGGTTGAATAAAAAGGTGTATCAGGGTCACCTGCCCTTTTAGTAGGCTTTAATGTAACTAAACCATACTGTTCAACCTGGCTCTGTACAGTCAGCACAGAAAGCTTGGAATGAACCATGCTGCTCTCGAGTCTCACTGCAGGCTGGTAGTTGTGGGGCCAGAGGAGAAGTTAGGGACGCTGGGTGTCAGAGATGAGTGAACAAATCAGAATAACTTTGCAAGGAAGGTAGAAGTGGTGACACTAGACAAATGCGTCAAAAGGGTTTCCTCTTTTTTTGCTGTCTACAAAATAGCAATCATAATTTAAGATTTACTAGCTCTTCTAGAACGTTAAGTTCTTAGCATCAACTTTTAGTTCATGAGCGTATTTAACACATCTACACACAGGTGTATCACAGGATATCACCAAAAAATCTTCTAAAATATACTGATCTGCTGCTAAACTTCTAATTCACACATCATACACGTTGTAAGATGTACGTTATAAAATGGGTACCACGTTCCTAAGGACTTACCTCCACAGCAGGATAATAATTATAATTCCAGTACCAGAATGTTTTTGGTAGGTATCCTCTGATTAAGTGATGTTCTGGAACAAAGGGATGAAAGGTTTCTCTACCACTTGTATCTCTAGAGTCTCCTGCTTCCACATTAATGACCTCCATGCATTTTCCTAGTGCTAGGTCTTCAATAGAGGAACTGTGAGAGCATTTGTTTGTTTTAAATGCAGCAACAAATCTCTTCAGAGCTTCTTTGCTCAGAACATATCCTGCTCCTCCACTCATGTAGCCCTGTTTCACGTAAGGCTTAAACCTTCTTCCAAAGTATATGGGTTGTTCAGGACTGTATTTTGAAAGAAGCCATCTCAAATTGTCCAATATAACGTATGTATCATCATCCGCTTTCATAAACCAATCAGCATCATCTAAATAATGTTCATATACATATTGAAAAGCTTTAATAGTCTTCCAGTACAGTTGGTCCCTGCCTTCTTTGGTTTCGAGGCCCACAGTGGGGAAGTCTTTATTTTCTTCAGAGCTCATAAAAAGTATTTTATTACAACGTTGGGCCCAAGTGGCCTTAACATGCTTGGCTTTCTTTTCTAGATTTTGAGGTCCAGTCATAACCCAACACAGTATTTTAACCTTCTGATACAGTCCCTCTGCAACATTTTTATTCTCATCTAAAAGAAGAGGAAAGTTCCAAAATTATATTAGACTTGATTGCAAAGCAAAGAGCAACCTCCCCCCATTCCATTCCTAGATCAGAAAACACATGCAAGAGTGAGAAGAGACCTTTGCTTCCAAATGTACCAGTTAATGAAGATAATGTTAGATTTAGGAAGAAAACAAACAAGACTCCCAAAACTAAGAAACTAAAATTCTTAAAGCTACTTCGGCTTCATGGGATTAGATAACACAATAAAAACACATTAAAAAACCAAAAAAATCACATAAAAGCCATATACAAATGGTTATCTGTTCACAGAAGTGTGGCTTCAGAAAATCTTGACTTGTACATAAGAACTGTTTGGAGACAACATCTTTATGGTGTCGGAGGACTAATGAAAATTTAAAAGCTGAATATTTTTGCCATACGCAACAAACACAAATTAATAATTACAACACATAAAGCTCAAAAACTAATAAGCTCTGTTCTATATATTCATGTTAACTAACAAAACCTAATAAATATTTTTACAGCAACATATTTTTGAAGGAAAAAGCAGATGGTAAGCCAGAAAGAAAGAATTATCATCAAATCAATTTAAATCTTATTTGTAAAAAATAAGATTAAGTAAGTTAGGATACTGTAAAACTAGTGTTATTGTTGTGCGAAGATGTTTTTATTTGCAGACAATCCAAGATAGACACAACTATCTGAGGTGTGTAATATAATTTTTTCCAAGCTGCCAAAGCATTCATTTCCCTCAAGGAAACATTTTCACTTGATACATACAGAGTGATTTTAACTCGTGTAGAAGAATATTCCATGGAGAGTGAGATCTGCATAAACGGTCCTAAAATATTCCTGTGTCACTTTCTGTGACAATGGATCAGATTTCTTTGTAACAATGTTCTACACTCATCTTACAGACTTTGCAGTTTAAGTATGTTTAAATAGCAAATTACTTATTATCACCTTCTTCAGCAAATGCATTATAGGGCACTTTTTCTCATCTGAACTGTCTCAACTTGGACACTATCTGTATTTAGGATTTGGAACAAATTAATTTAATAAGATGTGCCAATGGTAAAAGTATGCCCGAAATATCAGAAGGATCTGCCTTCTTGGGGGGAGGGGGGGGAAGTCAGAGGGCAACAGAATTTGTCCATTTTTGACTGCAAACAGCAATCTGTGTTTGGACTGCTGCATAATCAGCTTGGCAAACAACATCCACAGTGACCCCTCTGCCCCCCTGCTCCAATTCCAAGTTTTACTAGTCATGTCAAAAAGTGAGTTTCTTTTCTTTTCTTTTTAGCTTCATCTAACAGACTAGATCAAAAGTTAGAAGTGGTCCAAACTTAGCTTCTTAAAGCTAAACAGCAATTCAGCCACATTTACAACGCTAGCAAATATATCTGCTTAGCAAAACCACCATCTGACGTAAACAGTTCATTTGCGAAGCTCCTGCTCCAAACAAGTCTGGATACAGTAGCTGGACAAAATGTCAGGCTCTAAGGGAAAAAAATCACTACTGTAATAAAAATGTAAACCATGAAAACCACCATTTAGTAGACCTCAGGAGAAAAAAGTTATTTAGACATAACCTGAACACGGAGAAAGTGAAAGAAAAGGATTCATACAAAGTCTCGGTAGTGAAGAAAGCAACATTTTGCAATGCATGAAAAGGGGGCATTTTGTAAAATTAGTCAGGTGTAACAAAATACCTTTATGCTGTCCAGAGTCTGCATTGAAATTCATTTGCCCTTGCAGCTGATTGTTATCCGTATCTGCTGAGTGCTGACCGTGTGGATCATTGTGAAGGATATGAGGCTTGATCTTAACCTGTTCTTCTAGTATAAGGCTAAATAGAAGATAGCATACAAAAAATCCTATTGCTGATCCAAAAGTGAAGGTGAGAAGGTTCATCAAAGACTTAGAAGAGGCCATCTCCTGAAGATAACACACTGCCAAAAACAAATGAAAAATATATTGAGCTTAAAGCACCTTAACACAGAAGTCAAATCTAAAACTATAGGAAGAAATTAAGGACTAATTCTCTGGAGGTAGAGTAGCTCAGATTCAGCTCCCCTGAGCTTGTATGGAAGTTTAAGTAAAGAGCAATGAAAATATTTATATAAAATTGTACAATCATTGATAAATTTAGTGCAAAAGTCCTACCATATATTCTTTAGCTTAACCTTATAAAGGACAGTCATAAATCACAAAAGTGATATTACTTAAGTTTATACAGTATTTATACAAGAATGTATACATTTAAAGTGCAATATCTTAAATAGAAAATTGTAATATATGTTAACTTTTTTATTCTCTTCATGCCAAGAAATCTGTGCTTTAAAATGTAATATCTAAGTCTTATGCAAAGCTAAATGATGAACAACAGCAATCTATAGGTCAAGACACAATATGGTCATGAAATGTACTTACACTCCACAAGTAAGTATATTACAGGAATTCCTTAACAGATGTCAAATACAAGCAGATTTTGAAGAGTTATTTATAAAAACAAATCTACTCTCACAGTAGAGCAGTTTTACTTCCACTTTTAAGAAGTGATGAGGATAGACTTTCAGAAGAAAGAGTAAGACAACATCTGAATTTTCATACAGAAACACCCAATTTATAAAAGGTATTTGGAGGCAGCGGAGAAGAAAATGCATTAGCCCCAAGGCCTCTTCTACACATCAAAAACCTTGTATTCAGTAATAAAATACCCCTTCACTTCAGCCACACTCTTGTTCCTCAAAAACTAAAGAACTTGGCTAACCATTTTTACAAAATTAAATGATATCAGCATCTATGCCTGCGCAAAGTGAGCTTTATATTTACAAAACAGGGTGAGTTTTTACATATTAAACAGCTGCAAACCAATTTCAGGCTGTTGAGGCCTGAGGCCTTTCCATATTTGCAAAGGGTTGAGATAATTTCTAATAATTCATGACTAAACTACAAAAACATTGACTGTTAAATACATACTGGATTCCAGCCAGGGCCTTACAAACAAGTTGATGATGTTCCCTCCATTAGGATCATTCTTAATGTCCATGGGCAGAACCCAATTTAGTTACTTAGGAAGCTAAAAAAAAGAAAATTATGGAATGTTTCCAGTTTTATTTCTATTGTCTTATATGCCACTAGCTTGGGAAAACACGAGAACTTTGATCGGGTGCCTTACAAAAAAAAAAAAAGTAAAAAACCCCACAATGTTTAAGGAAAACCCTGTATGCTCAAGCAGCCTATGACACTGAAAAGTATCCACTGTACTAAAATGACTATTTTTTTGTTTCCACTTTCCGCATCTACCACCACAAAGTCCCCTCAACATTTGCAATACACAGAGGGAAAGGGCCAGAATAAAACAATGCCCTCCTTCAGCATATTAAAAGGGAAAGAAAATAATCCCTGTATGCACACAGTGTAGCTACAGCACTTTCTAGCAGAAAAGGTCTCCATTGTTCCACTTTTCAATATAAGGTGTCTCTTTGCCATACAATTTCAGCTATCTGCTCTAACAGCTGTTAAAATTACTCTTGCTCGGAGAGAAAAAAAAAATTCACTTGAAAATTACTGCTGTTTATTGAACTATGGAATCATGTTAAATTGGATTCTTTAGAAAAAAACTTTAAGTGTATTAGACACATTACAAAAAAGTATATTCATCACATTAGGAAATCAGAAGTTGATTTGGCAGTATTCCACAGACAAAGAGGATTTCTGGGAGCAGGTAGGGACAGATGCTGAAGCTGTACTTCACATTTTATATGAAATGCCTCTAGTTACAGTTTTCAATCTAAAATAATCTGCTCATTGTTCTATCAATTTTATATCAACAGACTGGACCTCTACATCCATGTGTTTGTATCCCTGTTTATAAAGGCCATCAGTACACAGGACAGGAAATCATCCAAGGTCAGGCTGGATGAGGCTTTGAGCAACCTAGTCTAGCAAAAGAAGTCTCTGCTCATGGCAGGGAGCTGGACTAGGTCATCTTTCAAGGTCCCAAACCATTCTATGATTAATGGTTCTATGACACACAGAGAGGGAAAAAGTAAGTACAAAACCTACCAGGTCACCAAATGATCCCCATTTTTATTCCTCTTTTTATTTTTACTTCGAGTTAAAAAAGCAGACACTATTTTAAAAAAACACCTACAACAGAAGCCCAGGCTTAAATTTAAATTACGCTCCACTGCTCTAGCATGGCAGCTTCAACAAATTCAGATCACATAACTTTTTGAAGTAGTTTCAAGAGGAAACACATTCAAAAATTAAAAAAAAAAAAAATCCAGGATTTTTAGATTTACAGAATGCAGGATATATCTCTAGATATTTTTGTACATTTTTTTCCCCCAGTATTATTCCATAATCACTTTAAGATCCGATAAATTAGCTACAAGAAATATGGCTAGCCTGCACACACAGCTGGCTCTTCCCTGAACCCCTTCCGAAGTGAGGGGGAAGCTCTAAAGCCCCAGCAGGAAACAGAATGTAAATGTCCTTTGAGAGCTGCATCATTATCAATGAAATTGATCTCTATCAAGTAGCACATAAGAATAATTAAAGACAAAAACGTAGAAAACGTAGTTAGTTGCGCAATGCCCAAAAAAGGTCTTCTGCTCACTAAGTCCCATTATTTCTAGAAGCTTTATATGTGCATATTCATATGCTTCTAAAATGAAGCCATATGCAAAACAGTTGTACATTTGCTCATGCTGCCTGCACCAAGGATTACTGTGCACTGCTGCAGTTCCCTATCAGCTAAGCACAGACTGTATTTTCACTTTAAAAAAAATTTTGGTCTTTTTTTTGTAAATATCTAATGTTGTAAGTATTTCTTTGGAGAACTTTTTTCCATCAAAAACTCTTGGTTATTTTAGCCAAAAATATAGACGACAAAAGCAAGGTATTTCGGTACAGGTGGCCAATAACACAATTGAAACAAGCTGTGCAACAATCCACAGAACAGGTTAGAAGGAAGAAAGATTTTGGTAATCTCCTTCCTCATTCCAAAAGCTGACACCTTCCTTTAGCAACAAGTTACCATGCCCAAACCACTGCTTTCTAGACCTCTACTAGGCTAGATCTTACTAAAGGGAACTGCGACGTCAGTCTAGGAAGTCTCCCTCAGAAGGGGCAGAAGGCGGATGGGTGGGGAGCAGCGAGCAACTCCCCCTCCACAAGACACCTTGCCCCCCCCGCTGAGGTTCTAAGGGACCCGCTGTCTCCCAAGGAGACCCCTCCTTCGGAGCCTCGCCTTCCCAGGCGGGCTGCCAGGCACCTGCTGATCCCGCAAGCTCGGCTCCTGCGGGCACCCTTCTCGCCGCCGCCGGGGGGCCACGCATCGCCCCGACCACCCCCTTCCGCACCGTCACTGCGGAGAGGCACCTTCCGCGCTTTCCTTCACATCGTCTCCCCAGCAAGGCGCTGCCTTCAGCGGCCTGCCCGCCAGCCTCCCCCCAGCGACGGCCCGGCCGGGCCCGGCCCGGGGCCG
>VZZY01021572.1:72667-86211 GCA_013400335.1 Eurystomus gularis | reverse complement strand
CGCGGGGACAGCCTGCGCCTCCCGTGTGGGGAGGCCGCCGGGGCGGCGGCGGTGGGTGAAGGCGAGCGCCTCAGGCCGGAGCTGCGGCGTGAGGGCGGGGGCCTGCTCGCAGGCCGAGCTTGGTAGCTTCGTCTGGACTTGGAGGTATTCAAAAATTAAAAGGGTAGAGGGCGGAAAGGGCAGAGCATGCGAGGGCAAGGGAGAGGCGAGAGAGCGAGGAGCGTCACCTCCCGTGGACCATGTAAAGGTTTGGACGCCGTGAGGTTTTTTAGCAGTGGTGCCTCCTTTTCTGCCTCTTCAGAGGCATCTGGGAAAGAGAAGTCCCGGGCGGGGCTCTCCTTCCGCCCTTTTTTCGCGTTACCTTGCTCTTATCTGCTTGGTCTTGCCTGGAAGCAGCTGTGTCTTGTGCTCAGGCCGGGCTGCGGAGCTCCGCCGCTTTGCAGCCCCTCATTCCCTTCACTTCAGCCGGTCTGAAGCCTCTGCACTTCCAAAATACCATTAGGCAACTGCAAGGGATGTTGCTAGGTAACCGAACCCTCTGAAATCGTTCCTTATCTTCCTGTGCTAATGCTGCCTACCTTTTCAACGTCTGTGACGTTTTTCTCGATATCTTTCCTTAGGAAAAAAATCTATTAAATATGAAGAAGGGTTATAGATTTAAAAGGCGGTTTACATTACAGTGTAACCGAAGGATAGCATTTCGCAAACAGTGGGTGATTAATGGAGCTCTGTAGTTAATAGGTAGTGGTTTTACTTTTTTTTTTTTTAAAAAAGGACTAGGGTGCAGGTACATGCAAACAAGAACTAGTCCATCCTGAGGGCCACTACTATTTCTGTAAATGGAGGTTCCTGCACACACTGCTCGTGATGTCTCACCATGGTTCTCTCAGTCCGTCCTCCAGCCTGTGTGAGGATTCAGTCCAAACCAAAGCTATGGCTATAGAGTTGTGTGTTTGCTTTCTGCCTCCCATCTCTTCAAAACAGTTACCCTCTCAGGGATGTGCTCTTTTGTCCTGTATTTTTGTTCTTTTTCTCTGGACAATTGGTCATACAGGAGACGCTGGCTTTTGTACTGATTTAATAAGCTCTCATGTCCCACATGGCTCCAGGTCATAGTTTCTCTTTCCTGCCCCATCTCACAGTTTGCTGCCCCCTTAAAATAAAAATGACAATTAACCTGGTGAATGGTATCTCCTGGAGGTAGTTTCATCACAGAAGAAAGGGCAGAAATGAGCACACTTGTTGGGGAGGGGGGGGAAGTTTGAGTAGTTGGCATTAAGAAATTAAACTATAAACAATAACAAAGATTATGGAAATTGCAAAGGCTGTTGAGAAAATAAAGGTGTCTGTCTTCTCCTTCTCCTCCAATTTTAACAGGAGTTCTGTCAACCCATGTCCAGGGCATGCCTTAAAATTCTGGAATAGATTAAATGAAGTTTTCAGAATGTCTCAGTTGCAGATAATGCAGTACGATTGAGTTGAATGTAAGACTTCATTTTGCTTGGCAAACCCTAAATCCTGGTCGTGCATCATGGGAGTTCTACTGTCAAGGACTGTGGCCCATGTATGTTACATACATGCATATGCATGCATGAAGTACTACGCTTTTTCATACGGACATGTTCATTAGGCCGTTTTACTTTGTTAGGCTAGGCTGAAAGGAAAATTTCAAAGAGAGAGAAGGTGGAATGTATTGGCATGTAACTCAATTGTGGCTTGTCTGTTAATATTGGTGTAAACAAAGTTTGCTTTAACAAAATGTGACTGGTTTGGTCACACTGTAACGGCTGTTTAATGTTTTATGGAGATGCTTACATACCATGCATGCAAGTGGGGAATTTTTCACTTAGGGATAGATGAGCAATCTGTGGCAGTTCAGAGCCAAGGGAGGGTGCCTCTCCCAGGGGCTGCCCCGTGTGATCAGCGGTAGCAAACAGCTTCCACACCTTCAGCCGTGCAAGTGCTGCTTTGCATAACAAACAGCCTCTTGGTGCCTGTGTTGAGGGAAAAGCCATTCTCCTGCCGTGGGTGGGAAAGGGGGAGCAGGCCTGGTGCTCTCTGTTGCTTGCAGGGGTGCAGATCTGCTTGACCATGGTCCCTTTCTATAGAAACTTGCTACTTCTATGGGAGACTCTCTGCTGCTGAGAGAGGCCAGCAGTGATCAGGGGACACTGGTATCATGGTGATATGGCAATGAAATTCATATCACTTACTTGTGGCGTGTGTGGCTGGGAACAAATGAGAGGGAATTAAAATTTGTAGTCATTTAATTTAAAAGAAAATAAATCACTCTGGTCTTCATGTCTGTATATACAAAAGAATGAGATCTTTCCCTGCCTAGGAGGGCTAGCCATATTCAATGTAAAAACTTTCCTACATGCTTTTGAAAGGCACAGGGCAAAGTGGGCCCTTAATCCCTTTACTCATTGCTAGGTAGGTCTTCATGAGCTTCTTGGCTGGGCGTCTTCACCCATAAGTCCTCTAGAGAGCAATCCAGAGTATGTACCTACCATAAAAGCCTGCTCACAGATCAGCTGCTGCTCTCAGCTCTACTCATTTTCATGTGCAGGAATCTGAGAATACAGGTTTCTAAATCAGAAAGCTGACATAAGGTGGAAGGCAAAATGCTACAGCTGTTGTGAGGCTGTGTGACTTCATGAGTCATTGACTACACACATAACATTTAAATATTTCATTAGATATCTAATAAATATCTGCAGTGAAACTGTGGTTTCCGTCTGTAAGCAGCTCTCTACATGCTAATAGCTGACAAGGAACCAGCTTTACCAGATCATATTCT
Organism: Eurystomus gularis; assembly: GCA_013400335.1. NCBI lineage: Eukaryota > Metazoa > Chordata > Aves > Coraciiformes > Coraciidae > Eurystomus > Eurystomus gularis. Next base: position 83,411 of record VZZY01021572.1, on the reverse strand, counting down.
ACATACGTCCATGGATGACTATTTTGTTTTCGTAGCATTTTGTTCCATTATAAATTGTCTTATATTGACTCTGTTTATGCCATTAGTTTTATGGATCATCAGCAAGATCACGAAAACATGTATTAATGAGTAAATTCCATATATTTCAACTGAAAGCTACTTTTGTGTTCTCTGTTCATTCCTATTTGGTCAAACTGACAAACAGAGTAAATGTCATATTGGCTTAATATTTATAAGAAGTTCCACTAACTTGACTGTTCAGATTCAGTGAGGCCATTCTTCTCTAAAGAACCTATTACCTATTCTGGGTCAGCTTGTGAACACACAAATGGTAGCTGCAGGCACACTATGCCAGATCAGGTACAAGCATTATCCACGCCTGCCCTAATTCCTAGAGCAGAACAAAGGCCTTTAGGAAAGTGAATGGAGTTTCAATTTACCACCCCACCTCTGCCCACTTGACGTGGGACAGGATACGCTAACTTGGTGCTGTGGTGTCCTGGGACAGTCAGAACCATACTGGGAGGTGTAAAACTTAATTTACCTTATTCACTGTAATCTGTCTGATCACTGTGTGAGATGAAGCAGATTATAATATAATGAAGAAATAAGAGGGTTCTCCGCACTGAAGTGTTTCACCCTACCTTCCTTTTGCCCGTAAGAACACCAGTTGGCTGAAATTCTGACATCCTGTTATGACACGGAACTTTATTCATTATATTTCTTGCACAAACAATAGTGGAATTGCCATGGAATAATACACACTACTTATCTGTGAAGTTGTAAGTACTGTCTGCATTTAAACAATGTAGTCTCTACAGTACTGCTTGTGTTAACCAGATCTGATTGCAACAAACAATTGACTTAACCCTTTGTGAACTTACAGATTAGTATTCAGCCCGTGCCAAAAACTTGAGTGATACATTTTGAGTGGCAAAATAAGGAATTAGTCACCTGTGTGCTAAAAATGTGACATTTTAAAGAACACTTTAAAAAAGTTTGAAGTAAAGGGATTTTTTTTCATCATCAAAATAAAATAATAGTAAATGTCATTGTATTTTGAGTGGAAATATCAGACAAAATGTCATAAGATATCATCCTGGAAATTCTGCAAGAAAAGCACTTTTCACAATGTTTCTATCCTGCTTACGGACCTGCCCCAAAGCCTACTTCAGAATGCTTTGGACTACATTTTTTTCTATGGATGAAACAGTGCCAGGGACCATTTTTTGACATAATTATTTCACAGTTTTTCAGTTCAAAGTGAGTTGAGAGCTGTGTTGCAGCCCACCAGAATGAGATTTTCGTATCTCTTGTCAGTGCTGTGAGATGTGGTGGGAAGGCGTGCAAGAGCACTGACGGGCTAGGAGGTCTGCTGGGGTTCCCTTGGAGGGTTGCACTGTGGATGGACAGAAACTGCAGTCTTGTCCTTATTGCTCTTTAGAAACGGTTCTTGGCAAGCGTTACTCTCTAAACCTTGCCCAGAGATTTTCTCAAGGAATGCTGCTCAGCATGGACATAAATCACACCAATGAGTGTACTAATAATCACCTTCCCGTACCTGGTTGTACTTTCTGGTCCTGATTTATTTATAGACATGGTCTTATGAAACCTACTTAAGCACTTAAGAAAAATGCATCTCTGTTATTACTGATATATTTCTGTACAGATAAGCATATTTCCGTTTATTGTACATATACATGCACCTTAGAAGTTAGCCAGGACAAGTGCAAATATTTTCTCTGTCCAATCCTACAATAGTAATGAAATAATAAATTCTCTATTAATAAAACATCTAATAAAATAGGTGCATTTCAAAACAGCCTGAGGTGTAGCCAACACCTTTGGATACATTCTTTTGTTTGCCTATCTTGTACCTCTTCCTGGCAAAAGCAAAGAGGTTCAGGGGATCATTGTCAGCTAAAATAAGATTCAAAGTAATGCTGCTGTAAAGTATCATTCTTGTATAATTGCATTTCTATGAGATTAAGATCACAGAATCATAGAATGCCAGGTTGGAAGGAACCTCAAGGATCATCTAGTCCAACCTTTCAAGATAGCAAAATACAATTTAAATGAGATGGCTCAGCACCCTGTCAAGCTGAGTCTTAAAACTGTCTAATGTAAGGGAATCCACTGCTTCCCTTGGGAGACTATTCCAATGTTTAATTGTTCTCATTGTAAAGAATTTTCTTCTGGACTCCAATCGGATCTCTCCAAAAGCAACTTGCAACCATTCCCCCTTGTTTTTTCCATGTGACTCCTTGTAAAAAGGGAGTTTCCTTCATCTTGATAGCCACCCTTTATGTACTGGTACCTTGTGATAAGGTCACCCCTAAGTCTTCTTTTCTCAGGGCTGAACAATCCCAGTTTTCTCAGCCTTTCTCCATACAGCAGGTCTTCCAGTCCCCTGATCATCCTCGTGGCCCTTCTCTGGACCCTTTCCAGCCTGTCTGTGTCTTTTTTGTATAGGGAGGACCAAAACTGAACGCAGTACTCAAGGTGTGGCCTGACGAGTGCAGAGTAAAGCGGGACAATTACTTCTTTATCTCTGCTGGTGATGCCCCTTTTGATATAACCCAGCATCCTCCCGGCTCTCTTTGCCGCTGCAGCACACTGTTCACTCATGTTGAGCCCGCTGTCCACCAGGATCCCCAGGTCTCTCTCCATAGGGCTGCTCTCAAGCCAGGTGGATCCCAGTCTGAGCTGTATTCCTGGGTTATGTATTCCCAGGTGCAAGACCTTAGACTTGTCTCCATTGAACTTCATAAGGTTCCTGCTAGCCCACTCTGCCAGCCTGTCCAGATCTTCCTGGAGGGTGGCTCTCCCTTCTGGAGCATCAACTACCCCACTTATTTTTGTGTCATCAGCAAACTTCATCAGGGTGCTCTTGATCCCAACATCCAAGTCACTTAGGAAGATAAAAAACAGCACTGGGCCCAATACTGATCCCTGGGGGACCCCGCTTCTGACCGGTTGCCAGTTTGAGAATGAGCCATTTACCACCACCCTCTGCGTACGGCCTGTCAGCCGGTTCCCCACCCACCATACAGACCATTTGTCTAGGTCATAACGTGTGAGTTTTTCAAGAAGGAGGCTGTGGGGGACCATGTCGAATGCTTTGGAGAAGTCTAGGTAGACTATGTCTACTGCTTGCCCTGCATCAACCAACCGGGTCACCTTGTCATAGAAGGCGATCAGGTTTGTCAAGCACGAGTTGCCCCTGGTGAATCCATGTTGGCTTTTCCCAATTATGTGTTTCAGTTTACTTGTGATAGTCCCCAGGAAGATTTGCTCCATAACCTTCCCAGGGATTGATGTAAGGCTAATAGGTCTATAATTACCTGGGTCCTCCTTGGGACCCTTCTTGTGGATAGGGGTGGCATTAGCCTTCTTCCAGTCTTCAGGCACATCTCCCGATCTCCACAACTTCTCAAAGATAATGGAGAGTGGCCTTGCAACGACATCAGCTAGCTCTTTTAGCACCCTTGGGTTGATGGCATCCGGGCCCATCAGTTCGCATGGGTCAAGCTCTCATAGATATATGAGAGATTTTATTTGGCTCATGTTTCTTTACTTTTCTTTGAAAAAAACAACAAAAAAAGCTTAATAAAAATACAGAACATTGGAAATTATTCTCTGAAATTAGTAGAAATACCCACATTATTATCTGGCATCTGTGATGAGAGATGAGGTATTGTTCAGTAAGAATTAGAATGCAGAACTAGCTCTTCTTCTACTTTGCAGTCATTGATTGTTTAATTCTTTTAATCCCTTTGAATCAATACTGCATTTTGAGTTCCTTTAGAATTGGTTCGCTTGAGGTCTTCTACTCTTTTTGGTTTTCTTCACTTCTAATTAGAATTCTCTTTCTTCTCTTCATATGAAAAGAGACAAAGCTATTTTTACAAAGTCTGTTGTTAAAGAGTTTCTAGCTAGGGAAGAATAGGGAGGAGAGACTGTTAATATGACAGCAGTAACAACAAAAGTTTACCTCTGTACAGAATCCAAAATTAATGCCTAGGAAAAAAGCAGAGTAAGTAGCGAAAATGAAGAAACAAGGCAATCATTTGGAGGATTCCATACTGCTTGTTTTAACAGAATTGGTAAGACACCAATACATACTGTGAAGTGAGCTCTATTTTAGTGTGCAGTTCTGTGAGAAAACGGAAAAGAAATAATTTCACTGTATTTTTTCTTTTACAGAAAATAATTGGCTTCGCTTATGTGGTAGTGTAGTTGTTTATTTTTCACTCTGCAAAGTGTAACATTTGCCATTCTTGTTATTTCACTGCAAACCTTTGCTGTATTTGTTCTACACCTCTATTTCTGGTAACAATACTAGGAGGGTGACAATTTCTTATTTTAAGGTAATAGCTCGACCTAGTGATGGAAAAGAGCAGCTGCAGTCATATTTTAGAGTAGTTTCACAGTCTTTTATAAAATTCAGAGACCATCTAACTTGATGATCCGCATGCAGAGTTCAATAATTATTCTTCTTCATTCTTAATTGTATTTAGGAGCACATGTATGTGCATTTAAGCACATTTCACTGGATGTTCTTCATGTCTTCCAGACACAAAAAATTAAATACAGTGCTGTAAAAGACTAAAGCAGGCAATTGATATGTGTCAACTTTATTAGAATCACATCCAGTTATTCCAACGGAAAAATATATTCCAATGTATTTTAAGTCTCTGTTATATATGCTCAAGCATGGATTTAGCTCTCCCAGCTTTGTACCAGCTAACCACATCTCTTACAGCAGAGTTTAGCTGCATTGACATGAAAAGGATTCTTGTTTGTTTTAAACATCTATTGAACTGGGCAAAATCTCACAATGGGCGAATTACAATGAAAAAGTGAACTGAAGATTGTAATTTGCAGTTAATCCTGCTATATTGACTACAACGGTTAGTTTAAATGCTAATTCACCTGACACCTAATCTTTCTTATTGTATGAAAAAGAACCAGAATTTAAATTAGTTCTATCATTATGGCTCTAAAAACTCTAGAGAATTATTCCACTTTATGTTATAGAATCAGTATAAGACAGCTTTTTTTTTTTTCTTATTCGGCTAGTGGTTAAAAAAGTATATGTAATAGTTCTTTGGTTTTGTGATGTGTTTCCTGCCCCCCACCAGCCCCACAGGGAGAGAATAAATTACACTGGATTCCTTCTCATTAGCCAAGACCACTATTCAGTTAAAGTCAGCGATGTTTCATTCCTTTGCAGCCTTGGGCCTACTGACAATAGAGCCATTGGTATGCCATATGCCATGCCTGCAATGTGCACTGTATGGCCAGCAACTCTTTCAACAACCCTTTCTTGTCGTGCTAAGAAACACGGAGGATAATGGAAGGGCTGGAATGTTAAAAAAGGATGCAGCCGTAGAGCAAAACGCTTCATCTTTTGTGCAGGCAATAACAAATCACCTTACTTTGTGTTCTTCCTTGCTGCTGTGCTAGACGTGCCTTCCTGGTACTTCGCTGAAGTTCTGAATGCCTGGGCTCTAGAAAAGATTTTCTTTTAACACTTCAGTGCTGTGACCTCTAACTCAGAGGTCAGAGCAAGTCGTATTTGTTTTGAAGCTTAACATAATTAAGCAGAAAGAAAAGAAAAAGGATTAAATAAGAGAGACTATAGCAATAGGAACTCCCAGTGGGAGAGACAACTATTTATTATACCATGAGACAGAGGATTTTGTCTGGAGGAGAGACAAGTAGTCTGCATGTCCTTTAAATGTCTTCCAAAGGAAGAGAACAGAGAGGAAAAACAGAAAAATAGATTCAAAATTATATCAACAAACTGTTCTGTTTGGTCGATAAGTTCCTTAAAAGCTTCAGGCTCAAAGCTCGCTGGCCTTTGATGCAGTCCCCTTGAGTAAAAGGCAGGCAAAGGGGTACAAATGGGAGCTTCCTCACTTCACGCTATGGATCTCCAACCGGTTTTTGAATTTGACAGTTTCTCTTTTCACTTTTTTTCCCCTACTCAGAGAGTGGGATTAAACTATGGTTCTGCCCGAGATCCTGAGTGCAAGCACTCAAACTCTAAGAGTACATCATGTTACTATTCTCCTGGGGAAGGAAAAACAAAATAGGCAAAGGCCTTTGCTCTCTGCATATGCATATCCCTGACATACAGCCAACGTGTTTCAGACATCAGATGTGTTACCAGCACACCTGGCACTACCACTATTGCCTGGTGAATGTACACGTATCCAACACACTGTTATATTTGCAGAGACAGCAGAGTATGTAATATATTATGTCAACCTCTGCAACTGGGCAGGATGAACTGATCCCCACCTTCCCCTGAACCCTGCCCACCATTGATCTCTCCCACCCTATAACAAGCTCCCAATGCCACCCTGGTGCAAGGATATTTCTGTGTGGCTCCATAAGGAGAAACAACCTTCTGCTTTCAAGTTCAGTTCCTGCTCTAGAACTCCTAGGCTCCTAGCCTAGTTCCAGCTACTAGGCTGCTTCCAGAAGGAGCATTTGCCACTTGGTTTTCTGTTATCACAACAATGCTGGATCATAGAGTAATGTCTGTCTAAAGTCACTCTTTCCTGGTGGAAATGAAGCCATACACTAACTCCCTTCCACAAGGACAGCATTGGATTCTTACTAGTGCACATTCAAGGAACAGAAGAGATAAACACATTAATTATAGTACAGTCTTCAACACCAAAGTAATTTGTAGACGCTGAGAAACTCAAACAAAGCAATAGTAGCATATCGCATTCAGCTGGGCCTGTGACAATGTGGGGCAAAGTTTTGTGCAGCAAATACATAAAGGAAAAAAATTAAGCTGGAAAATACAGGATTCTCAGTAATCTGTGCCCAGCTTAAATCATGAACATTCAGTCACTGGAAGCTGAGAAAAGGATAGTTTGAGGCAGCTGGAAACTTGAAGCTGCCTATTTCCATGACTCCATTACTACGCAAGTTCAGATTTGAGAAGGGAAAAAAAAAAATCGCTGCTATTGCAATTCAGGATGGGCTCAAGGCCAGATGAAGAGTAGTTGGTCCAAGCTAAAAATGGACACTGGAAACAAAAGGACTCCTGAGAGTGTAGACAAGGTACATCCCTCTCCTTCCCACAGCCAAAATCTCCCCTTTTTAAAAAATAGAAAGTGTGTCAGCATTATCCTTATTATCCCTCCAATTGTTGGTGATGAAGCATCTTTAATGGTTCATGACTATGTAGATGGTCTGTCAGGGTGCAAAATGCCAGGGTTCTGCAGCTACTCACTAGCACTTGCCATGCAAAGGGCAGGTGCAAGGCTGAGCTGAGGCGCATCAAACAGAATTTCTGATGTTTTACAGTCCTGCACGTCACCTGGCCCATGAATCTACTCACGGCAACCTTCACCATCAACAAAGGGTGTTCAGTTCCTGCCTGAGAAACTGCGGAGCGCATGCATTTGATGATGACAGAAAAAGGAAAGTCTTTCTCTAAGATTTGAGTCTGGCCGTTGTTTTCTACTTCAGATCTTGTTTTCTTGCACAGCTCTGGTAAGAGCAAAGGATGGGAACAGAGAGCTGGGAGAGCCACCATCACAAAAAGCCAGGTTCTCTCATGCAAAAAGCCAGAAATAATGAGGGGTGCCTTCAGGAGACTATTCCCTGTAAAACTCCCAGGTACTACAGGTTGTTAACTTGTCAGTCATTGTGTGAAAGCTATAGACCTTCACTGTACATCTCTCTTAATTATAGCCTCTGGCTTCTCTGCTTTCCCCTCAGTTCTGCCTCCTCTCCAAACAGATTTCATGGATTTCACAGAACTCACACATTTCCAGTGTTCCTGGCATGCTGGTGCCACCACAGCCAACGGATGCAGCAAAGGCATTCACCTTTAATGGGAAAAAATGTGGAGTGCAGGCTTCAGTTACGAGCAATGCTCACCTGACAGTTGAGCTGACGGTGACCAGCTCAGTGTAACAGTCATGCAGCTGCAACAGTTCGTTTTACATCGTACTCATTTACCTGTTCACTTTGACCTTTCATTTACTCATTTACCTGCTGCCTTCAGAGAAACCACTCAGCCTTTCACTTCAGCTCATTAGAAACAAAAATAATGCAAGTACTTACAGTACACTTACAGTGTTTTTCAGCCATTTTTATATGATTCTAGCCTGTGGCCAGATGGTTACTCTCAGGTTCTAAACAGATGATACAACAAAGTAGAAAGTCTCTTAGCTACTCATAGCACCTCATATTTACATTGAAAAATGTTCTCTACATCCAGATAGCATCAAATTAAATTCCTCTCAACAAAAATGGAGTGAAAAATTAGCTTTAAAGGAGTGTAGTGGAGAAGAAAATACTTTGGAGAAACTACTACACATGGTAATGTCTGCAGGAAGGAGAAAACTGAGAGGGGAGATGTGACTGAGAAGAATAGAGCTGTGAGACTGGGGTGTAATTACAACTAGTGCTGTCTGCAGAGATGCTGAAAGAAAAGATTGGATATTGAAGAACATCATTTAATGTAAAGGGACTGTAACGGGCTACTTGGCAACAGTTGAGAAAAGGCCAGGAAAGGCCAGGGACATACCGGTTATTACCTGCGCTGTTCCAACTACTGAACAGTAACATTGCCAATGTTTAAAAACAGGTTTTGTGGCATTTCTGCCATTAGCCCCATACGTAACACCATCAACTCCATTCAAATAGGGGATCAAACGTGCAAGACAGTAAAATGCGGCAATTATCCTCAGTTTTTAAAAGTGGTAGTAAAGGGGAAAATAAATATGTATGTGGTTGTTGCCCCGTGTACCGTAAGGATGCAGATATTAATGAGGACTTAGGAGGTTTTGCTCTTCCCTGGCTATGCTTGCCCAGCCTTACTGGGCCACTTTCTGCAAGTTGCTTTTCACTCTCCCTGCTTCAGTTTCTCAATGAAAAGATTCTTATTTTACCAAATGGTTTGTGACATACTACAGTAAAGCAGCATATCAGATCTAGTTATGAACCAGGAATTGCTCATAGAATGAAAATGTCCAGACAATAACTTAAGCCTAAGCAGACTTGTCCAAAAATCTCTTCTCTGTGCAGAGAAAAGAAGATGTAAAGAAAAGCTGTTTACAAAAGTCTCTGACAAAAACTAACAAAATGACCTAGGTTAATACAACATTTATCTGTCATTTCTTGTAGTTTTTAAAAATGCAGAGTTTGTGATATTTAGATCTCTGGGAAAAAAACCAACCAAGATATAAGGTGTTCCCCAGCACAACCACCATTCTTCTGTGGGTGGTGACACAAAGTGTGTTCCAAAAGTGGAGTCGTTTACCCCGTGTGCAGTACGCCAATAAGCACACAGAGCAGAGGTATTTTTAGTTGATGTTTGCACCAAGATGAGTGCTAGGTGAGAATTCCACAAAGTCAGCACACCAACATCCTGTATCCCCAGTTATTTATATACAAAGTTTTAATTATTCAGCTTTCTGATACATATGCATTGTTATTCACCTCTATGATTGGTTAAAATGGCCTTGCTTGCTATGTAAATGACTACACATGCTTTGTCCCTTGTTCTTTTGATGAGGTGGTATAATTGGGATAGGTGGTCCATGAGTCAGTGGTCATGATCTCCCCCTGCCGCCTTTACCTTTCCCCGTTACTGCAGATTTTTGCTGACTTCATGTTCCTTTTGGCAGCTACCCAGTTGTAGATGCCTTTTGGGCAGAATGTTTCCTTTTTATCAATCTTGTTGAGCTTCTTTTCAAAGGCCTAGTTGTTAACTTTTCACAGTTCACTGATATAGCAGATACTTTGCTATCTCTCAGCTCTTTTCTTCTCACCACCAGATCATATTCCACAAGGCCATGGTAACTCTTTTACTTCATTGTTTTGCTAATTGAAAAATGTCATTGCCTGCTGTATATCAAGCATGTTCCAAGCAGTGCACGGCTCTGAGAACTGTACACATGGCACCTGCAGGCTGCCCAAAGCCTCCGAAGCCTTGCCTCTGCCGAGGCCAATCCTGTGTTCAGGTGAAGCTGGGCTGAACAGAAACCTCCTGCACCTATTCCTCTGCAGCACTGGATACTTCTACTTCTCACGCATAGGCCGCTTCAACACATTTTTTCTTTCTAAAGCCGAAAAATGCCCTTTTAACAGCTTCTTAAAGGTCCTTTTAAAATTCTACACACGGACCACACTTCTGCTGACGGTCCACATAACCTGAAGACCTTTATGCACAGCACTGCCGTTTCACACTAAATCCACTAAAGCTAGGTATGAAAGTGCACTGCATGCAAATTACTGATGGCTTTCTTGAAGTATATATGGAGAATTAAGGTTTATATTTAGCACTTCACATCCTAGTCTTCAGAGCAGAATTTCATTTACTTTAGCACCCTCAAAGGCAAACCTGTCCAATAATGAAGGCCAGGAAGGCATCAAAATCCCTTTTTACCATAGCACCTATTATTCAAACACGGGTTTTGCACAGCAAAATCCCAAGTCCTCAGTACGTGCCTCCCGAGGCGTTAACTTTGCGAGCGCTCCCTCTCCCAAACCAAAGGAAGCCGCTTTAAGGCAGCCCCACGCAGGCGTCTGAGCTCTCCGCGCTCCACACGGCACAAGGCGCGGCTCTGGGCAGGTCTGCAGGGACAGGGTTTCTGACGGCTGCAGGCTGCCCTCATGAGCCCACCAGTCCCTGGTGGAACACGCTTTTCCTCACGGCGGCCCAGGGAGGCGGCAGGCGCCGGATCCCCCGCCTTGCGAGGAGCCG
>VZZY01021572.1:31250-72350 GCA_013400335.1 Eurystomus gularis | reverse complement strand
CCGGAGACCATGAGGCATCCGGAAGCCGCCCAGCTGGTGGGAAAGCGCAGCTCCATGTGCTGAGGCTGAGCTCCACAGCGCTCTCCGTTCACCAGGTGGAAAAAGCGTGTAGGGAGCGATGTCGGTGCGGGGCCGTGCGCCCCTTGGCGTGCCTTCTGCCGGCCCGGTGCTCTGGGCTTTGTGGCTCTCTGAACCCGAACCCCAGTGGGAGCCTGGGGCTGAGGATGAGGTCCCCAGCGCCACCACCTGTAGGCCACCAGGTTTGGCCCCCCTCTACCGTGAGTCGGGGTTCAGAGAGCTACGAGGTCAGTGCCGAGGGGAGCGCGGCACCGCGCCGGCATGGCTCCCGCCACACCTTGCTCACCTGGGCCGTCCGTGGTGCTGGAGAAATCCACTCTAACCCTGCCCTCGGTCATTTCTCAACCCTTGTCCCGTCACTACAGGCCTTAGCCTGGCCTTGGTCAGTCCAGGTTATACCTGGTGCCCTGTAACAATTTGTTCTATTTGTGCTCAGTAAAAGAAATCATAGACAGCTGTGGCGTACATAGAGGTAAACTTAAGCCTAATTTCTTGCTCGCCAAAGGTTGCTTATCATATTCTGAGCAAACTAGTTTTTACCTTGTGGTAGTAAAGTCTGCTGTTCCCTTGGTCAGCCTGATAGCATATGGGACTTGGGGTTACAAGCCCTCTTAACAGTTGAGCGGTTAATAACCTACATTTGTTATCTGTGTTTTCCAGGAGTCAGCTCTCACTTATAATGTTCATGTCTTTATTGAGCAGGTTCTCTGCTTTGAGGCAAATCAACAGCCTCACAATGTGTGGTATCTGGGCCCTGTTTGGGAGTGATGAATGCCTTTCTGTCCAGTGTCTAAGTGCCATGAAGATAGCACACAGAGGTCCTGATGCATTTCGATTTGAGAACGTCAATGGATTCACCAACTGCTGTTTTGGTTTCCACCGCCTTGCAGTTGTTGATCAGTTATATGGTATGCAGCCGATCCGGGTGAAGAAATTCCCCTATCTGTGGCTGTGTTACAATGGAGAAATCTACAATTTCAAACAGGTAAGTGTTGTGTGGATCGTATGGCATTTTCTTTTTTTCTTTCTGTCTTTTTTTTTTTTTAATTTCAAACTAATGGACATTCAGAAAATGTTTAAAACATGGTTGACTAAAATATCAGAAAAGTTTTTAAAAGTTATAAAATTACAGATATTTAAAGTTAACTAAATTATCTCAATGAGGTGTGAATCTGGTGGCTTAGCAACATACTTAGTCTTTAATACTGAAAATCACTTTTTAATTGGTGAGAAGGGCAATAAGTATTTGTATCTTCAGATTTTATCTGTTTAAAATAAAGTTGCATTCTTCATTATCCTTGGTTAAGGAATTCTAAGCCTCTCTCTCCCCTCCTTCTTCCTTTGGAGTGCTTTGCTCTTCAGTTATTTTGGGTCATTCTGCAAGCTGTTTGGTATTACATTTTTATTCCTGCATATCAGTCTAGATGGGATATGTAACTTACAATATACTAATGTATAGCACGCATGCTTATGTATTTATGCAAAAGCAACAAACTCTAGGGAGATGTTTCCAGTATTCCGCCAAAGTCCTTAGGTGTCTGCAGCTTAAGGCAGAGATGCTTTGTGGGGTTTTTGAGAGTCACCTAAGTAAGTCTCTTGGGCACAAAACAAGCTGCAACTCTGTACTTACTTCCTGAAGTGTCTGAATGTCCCTGATGGGTGTGATACTGCTGCGGAATATCGTCTGCATACCTCAGTCCCTGTGCCGAGATGTCCGTGCTGCCTGTGTCACTTGTAAAGGGAAGTGGTTCACGTCACCCAAATTTGGTATATAAAGCAGCTTACAATTGTGACTGTTTCTGAATCATGCTGAAACAAAATGCTTAAGATCAATCATAAACTGAGCGTGGTAGTATCAGAAACATACAAGTAGTCTGAGATGTCTTAGTACTTCTGACATCACATTTTTGAAGTCAGAGCCTGGCTGCAGTCAGTGATATCAATAACGTCACTGGGATTTTGAATAGGCAGGAGATTTACATTTTTTTTTCCTAATCTTCAAGTATCTGGCTGTTTGAAAGCTGCGATACTTTGCCCTGCAGTACATGTGAAATGTGTTGCAGCAACAGTCTGTAATGCTTGCTGTGTTTTGCGTTGTGGTTTTTCCCCTGTTAAAAGGAGTAAGAATTACTCTCAATCATGGTATGCACACGATCCTGTGGGGACTTTAATTATGCAAAACTTGCATTGCCATCTGCAGGAATTTGTTCAGTTATTCTCACTACATTAGGTACCTTCTTTCTTTATAAAGAGATTTTTCTTTCAGGCTTGCAACTGAAACCTACCTAGGAAACAGGCATTGATGAAACAGATGTCCTGATAGGCGATGACTTGGATATTTTAATACTGACTCAATATGGTCCAAGACTTTGCCCCATAAATAACTCAAACCAAAGAAGTTAAAATGCCAAAGCATTGGTTTTGTGGGATGTCTTGGCTTGTTAGTGTTTTATTGAAACCCTCTCCCCCTGTCTGGGAGATATTGAAGGGACTTGAAGAGTAGCACCACAAGAACATGAAGACTATTTGGCCTGACTTAAGTCTTATAGCTAATTTCTTCCTCCCCCACTCCATCTGCACAGGCAGAGTGAAAAGGTTACATTGAGGAATAGAGGAAGATTAGGCAGAAGGAAATACTCTGTGCATAAAGAGAAAACACTGAGGAATTGGAGTGACTCCATAAGTAAACCAAAGTTTATTTCTGAAGTACTTCACACTGCAGAGCGTGTCTCTGTGTTTTGAGGTGGAGGAGGGAGCTTAAGTAAATGTCATTATTATCTGATAAGAAAATGGTGCCGAGTTATTTGAGACAACAGTAAAGGGTGTCTCTGTTTCAGATCCTGTTTTGAGCTGTTTTTTTAGAAGTAGTGGCTGCCTCTTTCTGCCATTTGTCTGTGGGAGCTGGGGACGTTACTACTTCTGAAGACCAGGGGTATGGGTTTGCAGTTTGACATCTGCAGAAATACTTCCCTGAAAACTTGTGATATTAATTACTTAAGACTGCAGAGTCAATCTGCATTGTCTGAGACATGATTATGGATAATATTTTGAACCCAAAATTATTATTTTCTTCTTTGGCAGAAACATTTAAACTTTTGAACTGTGATTTTTGCAAAAATTAGTTTTCTTACTGAAGAATTACATTGATGGTGTTGTTTTTTTCAATTAATAAGCAGTCAATGTTTGCAAATGCTTTTTTTTTGTTATATTTTTCTTAGTTGCAGAAGCAGTTTGGATTTGAATATCAAACACTAGTGGATGGTGAGGTTATCCTTCATCTTTACAACAGAGGAGGAATAGAACAAACGGCATCCATGCTAGACGGTGTATTTGCTTTCATCCTTCTGGACACTGCAAACAGAAAAGTGTTTCTGGCGAGAGATACCTATGGAGTCAGACCACTGTTTAAGGTGCTGACTGATGATGGATTTTTGGGTGTCTGTTCTGAGGCAAAAGGTAAAAGCGATTGTGTTTAGTGCCTAAATAATCTTAGGTATTGTTGTCAGAGACAAACTTCTTTGTCAGGCTTTTCTTCCAAGTGTGAAGAGAAAGTAAACTGGAAGTTCAGTAATAAATGAACTATATTTAGTAGTATAAGAACTACACATCACTAAAACAAAACCCACAGACAGTAAATCTCTAAGATATTTAATTGTCCTTAATATCTCTAAAATAACTTATTTAATTTTATAATTCTTTGTGTTCTGGAATCATAGCAGTATTTAGTCCGAGATGTTTTATGTTACCTCAGAGTTAAATGTAGCGTGTAGAATTAGGGTAGATTTATGCTACAGTAAATTATATTAGAATTTGTTCCTGGTGTTCTATGGTGAACTGGGAAATAATGCCACAAGAACTGCTAATCTGTAAAAGCCAGGAATTTCAAAACCCTACTGAAATTTCATGCAGCGTTGGGTAATTTTCTACTGACACTTATTTGATGCTGTTTTTTATCCTTTTTTTCCTCCATTTTGTTTTTGTTTTAAGTAATCATCTCTAGTCTTGACAACTTGCATAAACAAATCCAAACAGTGCCAAAATGAGTTTATTGCCTAAAATGCATTTTGGCTAAAATTGACTTTCATGATTACTTGTGTCTCTCCCATTTGCTGTATATCGATTTTATTGTCAGTCTCCAATGTAAGTTGACTCCTCTAACAGTAGCACTGCCTACTAGTACTGAGAGCTGTACCATCTCTGCTTCTTGGCAAAGAACACAGGAAAAGAGTATTTTAGGGTCTGTGTCCTGTAACCATCACAGTGAATTACTGGTCCCTCTCTAACAGCAGTTAGAGTTAGGCTTGAGTTCTGCAAGAGGTGTCCAGGTGACCAGCAGGTGCAAAACATCCTCTTTCACAAAAGCACTGTAAATGAGGTTTGGTTACAACTGTTGATTCTTGGCACTCATTGGCAGGGCTGTAGATAGTCTGGAATTGATGAGTTATGAAATCACTAAATCAGTGTCAATTAAGCAATCACTTCAGGGATGTGGTTTTATTACAAACACCTTGTTAGCTTGACTACATTTAATTTTAAACACAAAATCCGTTATTAATTGTCATTGGAACTCTCATAAGCATATTACACCTTGACCTGGATATCATGTAGTCAGTTGGAAAGGTACCCTTCGTAATGCTCACAGGGATAGATTGTTACTTAGCAAGTAGTAAAGCTTGCTGGTGTCCTTCCTCTGCTGTCTGCCTCAGCTTGAAATGGCTAAGATCTGTGTGCAGTCGGAAGCAGAATCATGCTCTAACCAGGTCATGCTCCAACTCAAAATTATATTTTTGTAATACCAAATTTAGGATCTGGAGAAAATATTTTTGTATATAGTTTTAGTACAGAGGCTGTTGAGTGAGGTAGAGCGTAACCATCTGAGGTCAAAAACTGACTACTTTTTCCCCATTTTATCTGTAGGACTTATCAACTTAAAGCATTCAACATCCTTATGTCCTAAAGTGGAACCATTCCTCCCGGGTCATTATGAAGTGTTGGATTTGAAGCCCTCTGGCAAGGTTGCATCAGTGGAATTAGTAAAATTTCATAGCTATAAAGATGAACCACTCCATGTTGTGTGTGATACCGTGGAAACTCTACCTTCAGGTAGTACAGCAAAGCATTTGCTACTTACTCTGATTAAAAAGTGAAAAAATTATAATCTTTGAATATAAAATGTGCATTGATTGAAAGTGCTGTTATAAAGGTCCTTCCAGGTTGTGGGTTTTTTTATATAATGTTTTTTTTTTTTTTTAAGAATTGTCTTTGTAGGTAGTCATGTACAAAGATGAACTTGAATGCCCTTGTTATCAGAGGAAATTCAGACAAATATATTTTTTTTCCTGGTAGCATAATGCAGCAAAATCTAAGTAACACTTCCTGGATTTTTTTTTTTCCCCTCTTAATTTCTTTTCTGGACAGGCTTTGATCTTGAAACGGTGAAAAGCAACATCCGTATTCTGTTTGAAAATGCTGTTAGAAAACGTTTGATGGCTCACAGAAGGATTGGTTGTCTGCTGTCGGGTAAGTAGCAAGAATCACAATGATGCTGTGTCTTCTCTCTTTCACCCATCCTCTCGTAGTTAGAGGAAAGTACACTTGCTGTTCTGCTGTGATGTACCTGAAGTGATCTGAATCTTCATTTGCTTTTTAGAGCAGAGAACAAAGAACTTGTTAGTTTGTGATGAAGCTTTCTAGTTAGCAAGTATCTTGAAAGTCTCGTGCTTTTAAGTTTACTCTGGGCTGGGATGTTGGTTTGTTAAGACCCTGACCATTTTTAAGAAAGAGAAAAGAAATACGATATTCTTACTGAAAAATCACCCAATATACTCTTAAATATATGAGATTTATGCTTAGGTGGTGTCTAAAAAGAAAATGTTGTTACTACACTGACTTTGCACAGATTGAGCATAGAAGCCTTGGCATGTTTCAGACAGGAAGAAGTTAAGTTCTTACTTGTCACCTTCTTTGCTTTAGCCTCCATCCTCATCGTAGACTGCCCTTTATTTACAAATTATAGGAGACCATCTGGACCACAATTATTTGCTAAGCTTTTTGACATGAGCTTGTGGTACGGGAAGTTCTTCACTGACTTAGCTGATCAGTGTTGTGATCGGGTGGCTCAGTGTTACAGACGTACTTTACAGGGGTAAGGCTTTGTAGCTGTGGGGCTGACATCTGTCTTAGTTGCAGTGTTTTTGTAGCACTTTGTACTTGTGGTTAGAGTTCTGATATGCTGTACATGCATTCACTGAACATAAGTAATTATACTCATTTATAGGGAACCCTATCAAATGTGCATTTGAATGAAAGAGAACTGACTAGGAGGTACAGTTGGACCA
Organism: Eurystomus gularis; assembly: GCA_013400335.1. Taxonomy (NCBI): domain Eukaryota; kingdom Metazoa; phylum Chordata; class Aves; order Coraciiformes; family Coraciidae; genus Eurystomus; species Eurystomus gularis. The sequence goes on along the minus strand of VZZY01021572.1, from coordinate 65,934 downwards.
TTTCCTTACTGTGGCATCACAAAAAGTAGGAGGGAGGTAAATGAAATGGGGAGATACGCAGAGTTGGAAGATCCCAGCCTCAGTAAAAAGCCTGTTCAACCCCCTACATCTCAGATATCAAATTAGAAGGCAGTTGGTAGCTCCTGAGGTGCACATGCAGAATGTATTAGTGGTGAAACTAAGTGCCTGTGCTGGTATAATACCAGAGTATCTCAGTGCGTCACAATTTTGAGTATGCTTGGAGCATCCTGGTCGGAGAAGTACTTTTGTTTCCAGTCACAGGGGGAGTTCTTCAACTTCACAGTGGAAACACAGGTGTTGATTTCACTGATTTTCCTATTCTGAACATTCAGTTTGATTTCTGGGCTCTCCTTTTCTCAGACTCTGCATGTAATTTCTACAGAATGAGGTTGGTTGTTTTTTTGTTTTGTTTTTTTTTCTACAAATTAGCATTCCCACAAAGGGAATGAATGCAAATGCACTTAGCTGAAAAATTACATGCACACTGTAGGAAGCAGAAAAGAGGGTTTTGCCTCATGCTTGTCAGAATGGCAGGCAGGTATGAGAGAACAGGCACTGTGTTTTGCTCAGTACTTCAAAGGGGTGAAGCAAGTAGAACTAGTCAAGGACTAGTGGAACTAGCTCATGAGAATAAGAAGGTGGAGCCTTGGAGTACATCTGGGCAGCTTGTGCATCTCTTGTGTTTATTTTTTGTTTGTTTTCCATGCTATTCAGATCTTCCCACTGTACTCCTCTGAAGAGAAAGAGAAGGGAGGGGCAAAAAAAATGTTCACTAGTGAACCATTTCACTTTGAAGTTATGTTTAAAGAATTAATTCCTCTCAAACTGTGAAACACTTTTGAAAAATGATTGAGGAAGAGTGGAATCTGTACATCAAACATTCTTTTATTTTACTTAATTTTTTTATTCAAACAGAAAACAGTAAAAATTACATAGTTCTGTCAGTAGAGTATTAGAAGCATAGGGAGCAGTTTTGAAAGGACAATGAATCCCATTATAGCAAGAGTTGAGAAGGAGCATGTTCTGTAGTGGTACAATGTTTTCAGAATACTTTCTGTGTGTCTTAAAGAAGGATTTCCACTCATCCTTCTGACAACAAAATTAGTAACAACTGTTACTGAATATGTACCCCTAAAATTGCCTGATTGTCTTGTTAAGTGGTGGTAAGTGTGCACTTGTACAAGAAGTACCTTGGATTCACACAGCTTAAAAATTAAGCCCACTCATAAGATTCTGCTATCTAGATTCAGTGTCCTTAAAGTGAAACAAAGAGCTAGTCACATAACCAAATAATTTGTTTTGTTGGCAGGGGGCTTAGATTCCAGCTTGGTTGCAGCTGTTCTTCTGAAATTAATGAAAGAAATGAACTTCAGTTATCCATTACAAACCTTTGCAATTGGAATGGAAAACAGTCCTGACTTACTGGCTGCCAGAAAGGTATAGTAAACATTGCTTTCAGTTTGTTCTGAGCTGCTGAAGGCTAAACAGTGTACATTAATGATGCTAACTTCACGCTATGGTATTAAGAGTAATACTGAATAGTCATGTATTGCTGTGGTTTGAAATAAATCATTTAGTACAACATTTGCTGCTTAGTTAAATCTTACGAAAAAGGTAATTGAGCCTTACCTATTTTCTCTGGCGTTTGGAAGACTTTCATGACAGACTTCCATTGCATTGTTACCAAAAGGATGGTACTTCAGAATTGTCTCAGTTCTGCCTCTGGTTTTTAGGGTAAATCTCTCTGCTATGGTTCCTGTGCTATGGCATTTGTATATATGTTAAATACTCTAAGCTAATTGTTGGTTTACTGGATTAAGAGCCTTGTACAAACTGATTGGCATCTGGGGTACACTTCAGGTATCCAGGCTGTCATGGCTTTTGAGCTGCTCTTTGTCTTCAGGGTAAATATCTGGAGTATTTGGAGCCTCTACAGATTCTGTTATGCTTTGGTCAAGCAGCTGGATGGTCTGTGTAGTCATGACTGAACGCTGTAGCTAGGGAGACTGTGTTCCCTCTGGTGAATGTACCACAGCAAGTCAGAGGAGCTGTTAAAATATCATATTTTCTTGACTTAATGTCATGTAATTCTCAGTGTGGCAGCGGGTGCTTTTGCTCAGTGTGTGTGTTTTAAACACAAGATACGATGTTTTCATTGGAAAGCAATACATAATGGTCACCTTTTACAAACAGGTGGCAGCACATATAGGCAGTGAGCACCATGAAGTAATATTTAATTCTGAGGAAGGAATTCAGGCAATTGAGGACGTTATCTTCTCCTTGGAGACCTATGATATAACAACAGTAAGAGCATCCATTGGTAAGATTTTTTTTTTTTTTTAATAGCAATCTTTGCTTTATATTGGCCCAATGATTTTATGCAAAATTGTGTAGTTGTCTGCTAGATCCTTTACTTGTCACAGAACCTGAGAACTGGGACTCCCAAGTTCTGCTCCCCAGTCTTGTCTGTGATACCACACTGAGCCAAAAACAGTTACTGGTTTCAGAGTCACTGACTGTACAAAATAATTGTCAAGATCTGTACCTGAAGCTTTGGGATGAAACCCAGAAGATATATGAAAGAGAAACATTAGATCTACAGGTCTAGGTTTTCTGCTCTGATAAATATGAACCTTGGAGGAAGAAGGAAAAGTTACAGGTTATCTGAAGTACTGAATGTTATGATAGCAAAACAATTGATTACCCTTTCCTTGCGTAATTTTAATACTCAAGTGAAGTATTTCTTGTCACACTCTAGTAACACATGGGCACTCAAGCCAGGTAGGCTTTTTAGAATCTGCGTTTGATTATGAACAATGAAGGGAGTCACCAGCAGCTTCTTACCAGGTTGCCAGCCTGATGAGAATGAAAAACCCTAATCCAATGTGACCTTCTGTGTAATACCAGCTGCAACACTTTACCCAGTTAATCTTATGTCAGCCTAAAACATTGCAAAAAAGTTAAGCCAAATAGGCAACACAGTTTTGAAAACCCAGGTCCCTGGGTGGAATTTGGTACACAAAATAGAACTTTGGAATGTGAAATATTGAAAGTGTTTCTTTAAAAAATAAAGCCAACTTTTCATCTGTCATCTTTCTTTGTGATTGCTCCTTAGTATGAGGAATAATGAACTAGATCCTTTTCATTAGATCTCTAATACTTTTTTTAAAGCATATTGTTTGGAAAGATGCACAGAGGGGAAGGCATAATTTTCTTAATAAAAATAATAAATAGATAGTTCTTTAAAAAAAAATAGAAAAGGGTTTCACGCAGCTCAGCCCACACTGGCAGAGAGTTAAACAGCAACTTCTGCTAGTAGTTTTGTTCTCTGAAGCTAGAAGGTTTATTTGGGACTGTGTTGGAATTAATTGTGGGCTTAATTTCAAACTGAGTCAGAACAACTCCTCTGTATGTTCCTATGGGAATCCTCCAGCATTCCCAGGATCACTGACAGACATGTCTTTCTGATATTTTGAGGGCAAAGTGTAAGTACACAGTTTGGATATATTTGCAGCGCTTAGTGTGGCTGTTGATGGCTTTGAGTAACAATGAGATGTTATTTTAGCATATTGCAGGTGTTTGCTACAGAAGAAAGTGTGGGAGAGAAACTTCTAAAATGCTAAATTTAAAAACTGTACTAGATGTATATACATGTAAAATACATGTAGCTGTATTTTAATAAATTCATGCTTTTTTTAAGGAATGTATCTTGTCTCCAAATATATACGGAAGAAAACGGACAGCGTGGTCATTTTTTCAGGAGAAGGATCAGATGAGCTGACACAAGGATATATATATTTCCATAAGGTAAATATTTACTCTACAGAAATCCCTTGAGCTGCTTGTTCTTCTCTTCAACAGGAGATGTCTGAGATTTCAAGGTGTGATGTTTGAGGGTTGTCATGGCTGTGTATTTGTTGAGAGTTTCTCATGAGTGGGCATAAAATTTAAGGGATTTTTTTTTTTTATCACCTAAAAAATAACTTTATAAAACTTAATGTAGTCTTTGCTAGTTCTGAGATCACTCAGTGATCACTGCAACTCAAACACAGGACAGAAAGAAATGTTTCCTTCAGTGCAGCTGTATTACGTCTGTGTGCTACATACATATGTCTCGTTACAGGCACCATCTCCTGAAGAAGCTGCAGAAGAGAGTGAGAGGCTTCTGAAGGAGCTCTACCTGTTTGATGTCCTTCGTGCAGACAGAACTACTGCAGCCCATGGGTAAAATGCAGTCTCTTGGATGCTCACAACTGATGTAATTTAAAAGACTAAGAAGATCTTAAAAGTTCTGCTGCTGTTCAGAAAACTACAACAGTTAATTGTTGACTTGTTACTGTTTGAATTACTAAGTGATTGAGTGTTGTGATACTGGATAATTTTATTCCTACTGTGTGGGACTAAACTACTCTTAAGAGTCTTCAAGTAGTAGTAGCAAATGGGGTGTGCCCCATGCTCTGCTTGAGCTCTGTATCTTAATATAACTTGAGATGCCATCTGCTCTAGCAGACCAAGCATTGCTAACGTTCCAGGTATGCACAGGCACTCACGGTCCCTGTGCTCTCAGAGGGAAGGATGGCATGAGAGCTAGCAGTCTACAGGGCAGGGAAATCTGGTCTTCAGGGTAACCATCAATCACATTTCTGTTCTGAACACTACTGACAAACTTGCTGTTGTGATTGCTACGGGCAGAGTCTTACCAAGGAAAGTTTTAGCGGTTGAGCAAAGGCAGTGGATTTGAGTGCTGTTTCAGAACAGTAAGATAGAGGGAGGAGTGAAACTGTGAATTTAATTGCATCTGCTTATAGTATCTCTTGATTCTGAAGCAAAAGACTGCTGGCGATTTGTATACCAAGATGAAACTGAAGTTGTAGCCTGAAGGAATTTGAGCAACAGCAAACCACACTGCAAAGCTTAATCTGATCTTCTGTGACTATAAGGCCCATTGTATTGCCAACCGATGCAGGAATAATCCTTTGTCTGGGATTGTACTGGTCTTTATAGAATCAGGGAATTAGAAATACAAGTATGCAGAGTTAAGGAGGAAAGGCAAAGTTGTGTTTGGCTTGGTGCTTTTTTGAGATTTTTAGACAAAGAAGACTCTAGAATCCGATAATCAGCATGCATATGAAGAATTAAAAAAACATAATGAAAGAGAAGATTATGTGCGTTGAGTTGGGTAGCTGACTAATAAAGAGATGCCAGGGCACACTTCGTGTGACTGCTACCTTAACGAATCACCAAACTGTACACTGCAGAAAATAGCATTATTTTACTGAAGAAATACCTTCATTAAAAAGATATTATTTTGGGGAAGCTGGCTGTAGATGAAAAAAAGATGGTACCTTTGGCAAAGCAAAGGTGCCTGTTGGGAAATTTGCGTGCTATGTTGATCCTGCTACAGAATGACTTGCCCAGCTTTTTATAATTTTCTTGGGTAATATAAAGATGGACAGAGTGCAGGAGACCTGCTATTTGCCTCAATTTGTTTTGTGCTGAAAAGTTTGGCCACACAGTCAAGACTGTTCAATATCATGCTCTGGCTGCTACTCTTTGGAGAGCTGCCATTTCTTGAAGAGAAGCTGAGGTCAGCTTCACAGCACTGATAGGAAGAAAAACCCCACGTGTTAACAAATTAAAGCTGAGTTTCAAGTGTTCAGATTTATGCAGAAAAGAGAGAGAGAGATATTAAGAGGGGAGAAATGATGAAAGTACCTTTATCAGTTAGGAAAATATAACTGTAGGGAAAGACTTGCAATGCAAATCTTGTCAGTAGATGTGGAAACTGAGCCTCAGTACTTGATTTCTAGAGTAGTTGAAGCTTTTTGTCAGAGGAGAAGCTACAGAGACAATGAAATTACTAGAATGCAGTAGAACATCTCCATTTGACTTTGAAGTTAGGCAGCATAGTGTCTCTTGAGAAAAGACACTGAGAGAAGTTCTTCCTACTGAAGACACAGTTACTGTGTCTTTACACACTGCCATCAGTGTCCTTAGAAGCCATGGTATGCATAAGAGATTGTAAGCAGGAAGACTTTTTACATCTGTATCTTCCACTGGTATAGGCGAGAACTTCTGGTGCAAATGCTGCAAGGTAGTAGTCAGTAGCTTACTGGTGTCCATGTGGGCTCCTTTTCATTGTTTCTTGAAGACACAAGCAAATGCGGGTTTCAGGAGTGACAGCAGAAATCCTTGCTTGGTTCTGTGACATATTTAGAAATAGCTGTTCCAAGTCCCAGTAAGCAATTTGGTAGTTCTCTGGGGGCAACAGATTTTTTTTTTCTTAATGTGTTTTTGCTTATGTGGAGCTACGGTTTTTGCAAATCCTGCAGGACCAGTCTTTAAATTCATTATACCAGAAGCTGTCCAGCAGATGGCATCATAAGTCATCAAGATCTTTATGTAATCTATGCAGACCACATACTTACCTTTCCAAATTGATAAATTACATGCAGATAGTCATGAATATGAAAGCGAAATTTCTTTTAAGTAAAAGCAAAAAACCTTGTGTTTATGTGATGGACAGGGAAAGCTTAACTGTTGTGGAATTCATAAGTAGGTGACTTGTTGGATTAATTCAGTATCTTTTCTATTTATTTCCTCTCTTTAGTCTTGAACTGAGAGTCCCATTTTTGGATCATCGGTTTACTACTTATTATTTATCTCTACCAGCAGAACTGCGAACTCCAAAGGTATGTAAAACTAGGGATGGACCCAAGTGTAAGTTTACAAATTCACTGATAGATGCTCTAAATGTGGCCAAATTTACTCAATTCAATGGTTAAGTCCTCTATCCAAAATCAAACCTGCTCCTAAATATTTTACTGGATTTTTTGACTACTGGCAACCCTTTTCCGGCCAGACCTTCTGAAAGGAAACCATTTCTGAAGTTTTTAAAGCCAGATCTTTGTACTGCAGTTCCTGAGACTCACAACATTGTTTGTTGTTCTGCAAACAGAATGGAATTGAAAAATATCTTTTAAGACAGTCCTTTGAAGATTCCAACTTGCTTCCCAAAGAAATACTCTGGAGACCCAAAGAAGCTTTCAGTGATGGTATAGCATCAGTGAAGAAATCCTGGTTTTCTATTCTTCAGGACTATATTGATCCACAGGTACAATATTACTTTTAGGTTTTGTTTGTTTGTTTGTTTTGTTACTGTCTTTCACATATAGGTGTATTAGATACAGCTGCCAAGGGGAGGCAACTTGTGCTTAGTTAAAAAAATACATCTGGGAGTGACGGTAACTTCAGCTTCATGGTGGAGGAGCAAGATAAGCTTTAATGAACAGTCTTCTAGCTATCTGAGTTGGTTACAGCCATTTGAAATCTTAGATACAAAGAAATGCTAGAGCCTGACAGAAATGACTATGTAAGGAAATGAACATCATTTAAGTATCTGGATTGCAAATTAGATTGTGTGTCAGCAAACACAATTTCTGGGTTACACGCAAAGCAGCTGCTTAAGTTGAAGAGGCACTTGCATGAACTTACTCTGTAACTGAGTAGCAGCATAATGACTTTATAATGTCCTTTATTGTTTATGTCATTTGTTTTTCTGAGCCATGCCTAACTAAGCCTTTTTGCTTTTTAAAACCTCTGCTTGCATTGCCAAACAATGAATACTTGCAGCATTTTGCCTTTGCAGAAAGGATAATCATCTCTGGTGTTCAGAGGTAGTTTAATCACAAAGAGGAAGGAGTAACACCCAGTTTACACCAGTGCTCTGTCTTATGGAAATGCGTAGTCGAGCCTGTGGACTGGTGCTTGTCCGTCCTACCACCAACTGCTTGTTTCCCATACTCTCTCTCTGTATTTCAGGCAAGAAAGTAGATGGGTCAGGCAACAGTGTTGTGCTGCCTGTGCCAAACCTGTATTGGTGTTAGTAGGGCCAAATTTATTTCATGGCTGTGAGGCGTTGGACAGCATGTTGGCAGTAGAAGCAGCTTTAGAAATTGCCTCAGCTGGTGCAACTATTCATCCTCCCTTTCTTAGCCAGTTTAGCAACTGCAGGTGTCTTTGCCTCTGCATCCAAGGTCTTTTGTTGCTAAGAACTTGGTTATACAAGCAGAGCCAACAGTTCTCTGTGAGCTAGAGGAAAAGAAAACGACAAAAAAACCCAGGAAGCCACTTATGTAGCAAAAAGACTGCTCTATGGTGTTCCAGTTGATTTACAGTAAAGAGAAGGACAGGAAAAAGTTGTGGGGTTTTTTGGGCTTACTAACAAGAGACATTGTAATCAAAAGAAAAATGGGCTTCATGTATAATGCAGAGATAGATATTAATGGCACTGGAAGTATATATTAATAAAGATCAAGGGAGTCTATAACAAAAAGTCACATGACAGAAACCTCTGCCTCTAGTATTTTTTATTTTTTTTTTAAACCTATGGGTGTTCAGTGATCAATGGATTGTATGTCTTTCACTTGCAGCAAACCAACTTGTAAAAGTTAAATGTATCTGCAGCTTAACTTGAGTTTTGCTTGTGTCTATAGGTTGATGACCTTCTGCTGGAAAAGGCAGTGGAGAAATATCCTTTCAATCCTCCTAGAACAAAAGAAAGTTATTACTACCGCCAGATCTTTGAAAAGCACTACTCAGGGCAAAGCAGCTGGCTGCCCCACTACTGGATGCCAAGATGGGTTAAAGCTACTGATCCTTCTGCTCGCACATTGAAACATTACAAGTCAGCTCCCCAAGAATAAGCTGTTGAAATAATCTCCCAAATGGACATGCTGCAAGCCATTTGCATGCACTCTGCTTTAAAAAAACCAAAAAGATATGCAAACCTAAAGTTTTAAGTGGTCTTTAAGATGTTTTGACAATGCTATTGGAAATAAGAGCTTTCTGTGGTTAATGTAATATTAAAATTCACCCTGCTGTACCAAAATTTTGTAACATATGGGAAACAAGTTATGGACAAGGAACTACCTTATTTGGCAGTTCGGTTCCTTGTGACCTTAATAAAGATATGCAAACCTAAAGTCATTTAATATATTTTAACGGGAGCTCTGTTTTGAGTACTTCAATAAGGTGAAGCAATGCAAACTGCTGCAGGCCCTCTGAGCAGAGGGGCATTTGACCCTAGCTGTTTGGCAATTTGTGTTCCTGCCTGTGGATTTGAATAGTCTTGTCTATATTGCTCTATTCTGAATGTCTTTCTGAGCATTCCTGAGGACCTTGGTCTGGTTTTCAAAGGGTATTTAGATTCTCATAGCTATGCAGAGATGTTTACTGGAGCTCATAATAGTGGTGGTGGTGGGTGTTACTTAATCAAATTAATGGAGATCTTGTTACTCTGAAGCCACCAGTTGGCTGGTTTGAATTTTGTAAATACACCAGCAGTCTTAAGATACTGTGAGTGTTACTGAAAGGCAGAGCAGATGAGAAGCCGAGCTATGCCTTTGGTTCTAACTCAAGGGCTTCAATTTTTAAAGGTATGTATTATTCTTGAAAATAGTGTTAACCAGGTGATTTGTATCAGTCTGATGGATGTTGCATGACTAAGTATACAGTATACTGTGAGGTTTTCCACCTGTATGATGAGGAGGTAGACCGTGTTACCGCTCAACTGCATGTAGCCAACTATGTGGTGAGCCAACCCATAGATTTTAGTCAGACAAAGCATCACTGAAGACAATGGGATCAGACACCTTGCTTGGAAAAATAGAAGAAAAGCTTCTTCAGAAACCACAAGAACTTTTAATGCCCTGATAGAAAACACATTGACTTTTTTACCCAGGACAACTTTTTATTAACTATTTAAGCATGGGGGCTGCTTTTTTTAAAGGTAACTTAGTGATCAAGAAATCTATGTGTGTGCTGCAGACTAACTTGATGAGCATCAGGCTCTTTATAAGGACAGAAGTCTAGTTTACTGTCCCTCTTGATTAGGAAACCAAAGCCAATTATTGTTTAAAAGATAAAATATAAGCATTTCTGGTTTAAAATATTCATAAAATGACTGTCTATTTATTACTCGACCATAATTCTGCATTTGAATCTCTGTTCCTGAAACCTTATTGAAACCTCTCAGTAGTACCATGGAGCCCATGAGCTGTCCAGCCATATGGCCAGTAGTGGCCATATTTGGACATAAACTTACTCATCATATATTCATAAATACCTAATATGTGCAAGGTAGTATGTTTCTGCAGCCTTCCTTACTTACAGGCCATGTGCTTGTCTCTCTTGATATCTTTTAAGCAGTAAAGTATATTTTGACAGGGGAGAGGAATATAGGGTATGTTAATTAGGTGCTGATGTGTAAAGATAAGATTTCACTACTCACTGTAAACTTCCCCAGGCTGAGATAATGGTAAGAAAATAGCATTTGCCTGAAGTAAAAATAGCCTTAACACATTTTGGGGTCATTGCTCAAATACACTTTCTGCTGCAGCATTGTCAGCTATTCAAGGAAATCCGCCTGAATGTTTTTTAGTTCCTAATACACTGGGAGTTTACATAGTGAGGCAAGATCCTAGACTGGTGATCCTAATTATTTTAGCTTTTTACTGATGTGCAGAGGAAAAATACAGTATTTGCCCCTTATTTTTGTTAAAGGTATAAATGTTGGGGGGTCTTAGGAGTGTAAAATTGTTTGTTCCTTCTCAATATATAAACTTGAATTCTACAGCCATTTTGGCTTCTGTGACACTACTTTTTTTTTCCTACTTTTTTTTTCCCCTGAAGACAACAGGTGCGCTGGATCGTTTGCTAGCTGCAGACATGTTTGTAGTTTGTTGCAGGACGGAATGGGATGCAGCTCCAGTGTGCAATGCTGTCTTGTCCAGTTTTATCCTTCTTTCTTCCTGCTGTGGTTGCCTCCTTTTTCTCCGTTTCTTTTGGAGAACATTAAGGTGGACTACTCTGACAGTAGAGTACAGATACCAACAGAGTACTATACAGAATAGTTGGTTTGAGTAGTGTCAGAGGTAGGGATGGGGTATTACAAGTCAGTGGCGCACCTTGGAGGGAGGAGATGGAAAACTGCTTGGCTTGCAGGACTGCAGAGAGCTGGGGGAGAACCTGTAGGTTCTTGCGAAGTGGATAAAATAATGTGTTGTTTTGGTTTTTTAATTGATTTTGATTTTTTGCTTTGGATCGATTAGATTGTTAAATGATGTTTTGACTGCCGTCTCTTCTTTTTTTTGCGGAAGGAGAAATAAGCAATGTATCTTCCAAGGAGTGCACTGCAGTGCGCAGCACCAATTGGTTGCTTCAAGTTGCTTGGGAGCACCCATGCCCTTCATCTTTTTAGTAAAGACTACCTGCTGTTTTAACCTCCAGTTAACTTGTGTCCAGTTGACTTGTGTGAAGCTTCCCTGACTCTGTCCACATCCAAGTGTCCCTGACAGTGGCTCTCTAGAAAAGTTCCCCAGTACAAACCAGCATGTAAGAGCCAGGGGACACTGGACAGAACTATGGGGAACCCTTGGTCCATTGGGCAGAGATTTCTATGTGGGCTGGTTTGAAATTATATAAAATGCTTGAAACAGTGTTTAAAAATCACAGTGTAGTGTAAAAGCAACCTATTTTACTTAGAATATGGAGTGTCTCTTTGTGGAGGACCTTCCGTGTGGGAAGTGCCATTTGTTGAACATCTACAAGGTGATGAAAATTTGACTGTTCCCAAGAATAAAAACTGGAAAACTGGGCTGTAGGAACCAATATTTCCTTTGCTGTGGAATCTAATTCCTCAATGAGCATTATAATTTGATTCAGTTAATATCAGTCAAGGTTGTTGCATTTCTCCACCTAGAACTGAAGTAAAATATGTAAATTGTGGTTAAAGTATAAAAAAAAAATTACACTGAGACTCTGGAGGGTTGGGCTTAGTCTTCTATTCTGACACAGACCTGATTCCCATTAATAAATGAGAGAGAAGTTGTTAAAGGAGGATTTGATACAAGGTAAGCCTGTGTTTGAGCTGGCTTTTGAGCAGTCTTACCCAAAAGAGTGGGGCTAATGGGTGGGAGAGACTGCTTATTTCTGGGGTGATGTCAGCTGTGTTCCTTGGTGGCTTTCCTAGAGATGGCCAAAGCACATGCATCACCTGTACCATGCCTGTCACTGTTCCTCATTTTGGAATTTGAGGGCCTATTGTTTTTTATTTGCATATCTATATAGATGTTGTAGAATCATAGAATTGTTTTGGTTGGAAGAGACCTTTAAGATCATCGGGTCCAACTGTTAACCCAGCACTGCCAAGTCACCACTAAACCATGTCCCTCAGCACCACACCTACACATCTTTTAAATACCTCCAGGGATGGTGACTCCCTGGGCAGCCTGTTGCAGTGCTTGACAACCCTTTCAGTGAAGAAATTTTTCCCAATATCCAATCTAAACCTCTCCTGGCATGACTTGAGGCCATTTCCTCTTGTCCTATCAAGATGTAGCTGACGTAAAGCCTGCAATTCAGAAAGTCTTACGAAGTTTTCAATGAGCCTGTCCCTGGTGCAGGTAGTGCACAATTATTTATTAAATTTAATTAATTGAAATTGGAATTATTACGTTTGACTTTTAATTTTTTTTTATGCACAAAGCTTGAGGAAGGAGGGAAGGACCTGAGGAGGAGGAAGCAGAGGGGTTTATGCTGTTGTGGTATCTTGCAAGCGGGTGGAGGTAGTAGCTCAGGGAGGTGGTATTTCACCTGGCTGTCTCTGTAGTGCCACTTTCCATCTTTTAGTTGCCTGGAAACTCTTCCAGTAAGATAAAACTGGCTGGGCGGTCAGAGTCCAGCTGGTGCCGGTGTTTCCCCTGTGCGAGCGGGCTGGGGCTGGCACCGCTCAGCAGCTGCGCAGCTTCGCCCCTTTGCTCCATGCATGAAAGCCAACAGGCAGACACGTTTCCTCCAGCAGCCCAAAGAGAGTATGTCAAAGTTTTAATTGGGATCTAGAGGTTGCTTCGAGGGATTATTTTTTCTTTACTTTTTAAAAATTTGTCTTTTTTTTTGTAGCCAGCAGATGGCAGCCGCTGGTAGCGTGTTGGGGCAAAGCAGCTCCTCATCCCTGGCTCCATCCTGTTCTTGTGCTTTCAGCCTGTTCTTTCACATATACTTGTCAGTGGGATTTGTGCGTGAGCTTTGTGGAAGGAAATTTAATAAGTACTAGATTAGAACAGGGATAAAGTGGAGCAGAAAAGGAAAATGTTGTTTGATTGATTTTGCTCACAAGATACAGTGCAGAGCTTCTCATGCTGGTGCTGCAGGTGGGAGGGTAGCTAAGAGTTGAAGGCATTGTTACTGAAGGCATTCAGTGTTCAACTGGAAAGTAATTAGAAAACAGTTATGATATTAAAAATTAGAAATGTGAGTTAGAGCAGATATAAAATACCAGTTCTAATGAACATGGAAGTTAATACTGGGCTGGGGAATTAAGAATGTTAATTTTACCTCTGGAGTTGTTGGGGTTTTTTCCTGGTTTTGTTATGATGAACATATGGATTGCAGGATTTCAGGTAGTCATACACAGAGAACATAATGAGTCATACACAGAGAACACAATGGCCAATCCAGTTGCTTTATGATCTCTGTGTGATGATGAACAGTGGCAGCTGCATAATCCTGAGCATCTAGACTCAAAGCCTATCAGAATACAGCATCCCCCAGTGCCCCATCAGTGGGATAATGGGAATGTGTATAGCTGGCTGCCTGATTTGGTAATCACAACCTTTCACCTGCTCCAGACTCACTCTGGAGAGATGTCTTTAGTTTTGGTTTTTTTTTTTTCACTGTGCAGGGTGCTTAATGAAGGAATTTTCTCTAAGGAGAAGATAGGGTAATGTATTAGCCCTTTAGAGAATTATAATCTGAGGTACATAAAATTATTGGAACTGACCTCAGCTCTTACGCCATTATCATCTTGCAGAGCCCAAGAGGAGAGTCAGAATGATCTGGTTGCAAAAGCAGCCTCCATTTCTGCTACTATCAAGGACAGAAGTAGTTGTCTATATTAATAAACTGTATTACTTAACATCTCTCACCACTGCTCTTGAAAACTGCTCTTAACACCTGGGGTAAAATGTATATTAATACAAATTACTTTTGATTAAAACCATTATTATTTTAGCACAAAAAGGAAGAGGGTGGTAGAAAGGAACATTCTCTCTTTAAATATTTAAATACTCATTATGCCAAAGTGATACAAATTACTGGCTGACTGACAACTTGCTAATAATAGCCTAAAAATGCAAATAGAGCTATTATCCCAATTGACACTAATTGGAACTCCTTTGGCAGCCTGGGAGGGGCAGGGCAGGAAGGTTTGATTGTTTCCTCAAGCTGAAATTGAGTTGGTAAGGAAGCATGGGTGAGATGTGCTGTGGATAAACAGGTTGTCATCTGCGGACATTGGAATTTGTTATGTTGTACTTCAAGAATACATTCTGAAGTGCCGTATTCAGCCCACGTACAATTTTGGTGAGGTTCGCTGTTGCTCTGGGCTCATCCCAGTCAGAGTGGTGCTCAAAAGCAGTGCTTTGCCTGGGCTGAATTGGCACCTCCAGAATCCAAGCTGCAAATGCTCAGGTCTTGCAAAAGAGCTACAATGCCTTTTATGAATTATAAAAATTCACTGAATTATAAAAATTTTCTCTGCTGGTAGCCAAAAAGTCTGCACTCAGGGTGCCTCTGCACAGAGCAGGCGTCTGGGAATTTCAAGCTGTATGAACCCTAAGTCAGTACAAATTTTTCATGCAGAAGCTGGTGTAGGAGATGGCAGAGGTGCCTGTCAGAGGATCACTGTCCCTCAGCAGCATTTGTGTTGCATAGCAGAGAGGTCCGTATGTCAAGGTGTCATCAGTCACTTTCAAAACATGAGAGACAGCCTCCTGGGTTAAGGTGAGACAGCTGTTGTGACACTCCTGCCATGCTCTCCTGGATGACAGGCTGTTATACCTCTCTTAGTTACTCTATTGCTGGGATTTTTATTTTCTTAGCAACCAGAAGCTTTTGCTGTCTGTGGTTCTCCACCCTGGAAAATCCTTCCTGCCTCCTCTTCCACAGAAAAACTGGCAATAATGCCAGGGTTAGGAATTGTACTGAGTCCACAGATATGGTGTGGAGCATCCATGTGTACCCTCAGACTCCCTACCTAGACTTGCGTATTTCTCAGCTGTGTCTGTCGTCATGTCACACAGCCTCTTCCCCATTGCTGCCACCACACTCCAGTAGGGTGTAGGAAGAAACCTCACATGACAGCCTGCTCTTTGCAGTAGGTAAGTTATGGAAAAGATGCCTTAACAACTGAAAGGTCATTAGGAATGGGGGTATATGTCTGTGTACTGTGACACCAGCTTTGTTTTCTGAAATAACGTGGTTTATGTCATATTGTGAGGCACAGTGAAATGCCACTCCCAGCACAGCTCTTGACTCATCTTGTAAGAGGAGAGAAAACTTCCTTAGTGAGCAGGAGGAAAGCACTTAGCCTTCTGCCCTCTCCAGTGCAGTCATTTCCCACTCAGAAGGATGCTGCAAAGGGAAGCTGAGGAATGACCAGGAGGGTTCAGACTTTTAAAATTCCTGGCTGCATGTGCTCTCCTTTGCCCTCTCCAGAGCACACAGTCCTGGAGGGTTGTGTCTGCTGCTCACTAGCAAGGCTTCCTACTTGGCTGCTTTTGTCCTGGCCAATTTTTATGGTGGATCTCCTAACTACTGATGATATAGCTCATCTTGGAGTTCCGAGTGGGAAAGTGGACTCTATTCTCCCATGCAGAAAAAAAGCAGAACAACAAGATGGGCTTCCCATCTCTCTTGAGTGTAATTCTGCAACAGACCATGTAAACTGAGTGAGCCTGTGCTTTGCTGTATGTCAGAAGATGCTGAGAGCAATGTGCCACTGTGTCTGTGCCTGTGGGAACCCAACCGGGGCTTCCAGATCAGGATCTGGCTGGAACAAGGAAATCAAGGGAAAAAGGACTGGTACAGTGTTTATCAGGTGAGTGAGGGCTTGTAGGTCCCTGGTTGAGAGGAAAAGAAAGATGATGGCTGGTTTGAGTGTATGTTGGGAGGGTGCAGTTAGTGGGTGGATATAATGAAGGCAAAAATCTGGATCCTGTTTGGGTAGATGTGAGGTGAGAGGATGGAGCCATACTGTTCTTCCAGAAGCCTACAGCCTCAGACAGGCATGCCACTACTTGTGGTGGTACCTAAGCAAATTAGTTTGGGATTCCCTGTGGTAGGATATATCATCATCAAAAGAGTGGGGTTTTTCCAAAACTTGTGGTCAAGGACAATTTGTTAATCTTGCTCCCTGCCCATGCCCTCTGCCTCCCAGCTTTGAATTAAATACACATCTTCAAGGAGGTCTGGAAACACACTTGCCTGTTTCTCTGAGCTATAAAAATGCAAACCAAAATCAAATGTGCTACAGGCTGGGTAAATAGTAGAAAAGTGTTTTGCAGTATCTAGCTATATTAGGCCATTTCCTTTTAAGCAAAACATCTTTTAAAAACAAGCTGTGGAGTGAAGGACTGAGAAATGCCATGACATTCTTTGGGGGAATGAAAGTCTTGGCTCTGCTGAGCAGGCAACATGTCTAGGAGAAAAACAGTACCTTGGAGGGGTGGGAATGCAAATGGGCCACATGCCTGATGTGCCTTTGCTACTCCTGTAACACATCATTGAATCAAGCAAATTTTTGCTTGGGGAGTTGAGCAGAGCTGAGGCATGGAGATGCACGCTAGCAGGATGACGGCACCACTCGTCTGCTCAACAACAGCACCATGTATTCCAGAGGTATGGGGCTCAGTAGGAAGTGAACCCCTGTGGGCCCATAGTGCCTTGGGAGGTAACACAGAAAGACAAGTCATCTTACTCTTACAAGTGGCAGGATTTGACCTACCCCTCCCACACTGTGGTCTGCTGACACATCCCTAAAGAAAACGCGCTTTGTGTACCTTGAGCCTTCAGTCCCCATCAACTCATGCCTCAACTGGACTTAGTGTGGCTGGTACCGGTTGTCATTAAAGCTGTGGGATATGTATTTCAGCTTGTAGCTGATGTGTAGTCATACATTTCATGCGGGACCTTCCTGCTCCTTCCCTCCTCCTTGCCAGGACTTTTGCAAAGCCCTTCTAGGGGCAGATCATGGGCAACAAGACTCCCAGTACAGCATACTGGGAGCTGCTGAAGCCTGCCAGACTGAAGCCCTCACTGTATGCTCATACTGTTAGGCCTTCCTATTGCCCTGTTGATTTCACAGAGACGTTTTACAATAGTAATATCAAATTTGTGCAGGACTGGAATGACAGAAAATAGCTTTCCTTTTTGTTAGTCACTTCCTCGGCATCCCCATGTGCTGAAGTTTGGGTTGGGGGACAGCGGCAGCTGAGTACTTAGCTCATGGTGCTCTGTATCTCTGGTTCTTGAGCATCTCTGGTGCTCAAATCTGGAAGGATTTTTTTCATGTGTCTCCTTACTCTACAGTCCCGGGAAAATAAGTGCAATACCTAAATTGGAGCAGAGGAACTTCTCTGGCTTCTCTGACAGAGAAGAGGACAAGTCCTCTGGGATGCTCCTTCCTCGGGCATGGCTACCAAGCTGCAGGTATCAGGGTAGCTCTGAGACCTTTCAGACTTGAGCCTTTGTTAACATTGGGTTTGACTACCCTTATTGCCTGATATTTTTAATTTTTTTTTCCTTCAAGCCAGACTTGTGTCGTTTAAAGACTGTGTTACATGTTTTTGGTAAATGGAGCTAGAAGTTACCAGAAAGCAATAGGTGGGTGGACAGTGCACTTTTGGGGGTATTTTCATACTTCAGAAGCCCATAGGACCAGTTTAGAGGAATTTTAACTACGCAAGAAATCTCTGTGAATTTTGTGTTCTTAGTCTGGCAGAAAAACTAATTTATTTTCTCCTTAAATGTGCCCAGAGTTTTAGGGCTCAGATTAGCCATGTGCTGATGAGATCCAGGCAATCATTTCTGTTGGTCAAGCTGTCTGTTCTAGCACAGCATTGCCAGATTTGTTCTATGTCATGAAATTGTTTTCCAGAAAAATCATTTAGTTCAAAAGAAAACTAAAAAAACTTAGTTTTGCCATGACCTACAGTAAGTATTTCTGGTTTACCTCTGCAAAAGTATCTGCCTTAAAATTATACCCAAGTCTAATAAAAAAAAAAAAAAAGGAAGCAAGAAGTGGGTCACTTCAATGCTTCATTGAGACAACTACAAATGTTCCTTTTGGACTAGCCTAGTGACTGTAAAACCAGTAATTTGTACTGTTCCACTCCCCTTTCTCAGTGCCTGACCTCGACAGCTTCTGATGGTTCTCAGGACATTGAAGAATGACCTCAGCAAAACCCACAGAGCAGAACCCCAGACAGGTAAGTCATGTACCAGGGAGGACTTGTATGAGAAAAAGGACCTGATGTAAAAGTGAACGGATTACTTAATATTGATGCATATTGTAGTGGGCTGAACACTAACTTTTATGAAATGCCTCAAATTTGGAAGAAGGAAAAAGCTCAGCTACCTGGCATGCAGCTAGGCAGAGTTTGGCTGCCTGTGGGTACAGGAGCAAACATACAGTTTTGCTTTGGACACCTTGCCGAAAGCCATCTGAAATCACTGCAAGCTTCCTGTTGCTTTTGTCATGCTTTAGGCAGGGTCCACAGGACAAGATTTTCTCATTTCAGGCTTAACTACATTATGCATTATGGTTAAGGTAGGAGCATTGTCTTTCAGTGCTTTATGGTTCTGTGTAAAGACAGTACAATACCCTGAGTAAGTTGAATTGCATGTAGTGTTGTACCATATAGATAGAAACAATGTAAAATATGTATGATGATCTAGAGGTCTCTTGGTCTCCCTGTATCCTCTAAATAATACTTGTGGAGGGTGCTAGGTTACAGGAATTTTGTTCAGATATCTCAGCATGATTTATTTAATTTTAAATTACATCTCCCTCACTGTTAGGAATTAACTGGTTTCAATATAGCTCAGGCTGATTAATCTAGAATTTTGTTCAGATATTTTTGTTCTGGTGCAGAGTGCAGCTAAAACAGCTGGAGCTGTCAGCTAGTTCTCCTGTCATGTTTAAAATTAAGCACGGCTTACTGCCACAGCTTGAAATAGAAAAAATAAACACATTAAGTAGCTCACTGTAGAAATATGTGATATGTGTAATTTTCTTAATCATCATGACCAAAATTGATTTTTTTATAATTTTGTTCATTTTTTTCTTCATAAACACACTTTTTTAAAAAAAAATCTTTTGCTCCATGAGATTGTGAAGCAATATTTGCATTAATTTCCTATGCCTCTTCAATTTTGTTGCCATTCTTCTCTTAGCATGCAAATGACTGATTAGAGGCATTTATGAGATAATGAAACAATTTAAATATGCAAATATTTCCACTGATGACCTGGCTCTATCAAAGTTCTAAGAGAGAATGAGAGATGCCTACATTATTCCTCTGAATAACAGTTGCCCTGGCACAGCAATATTTGCAGCCCTCTGACTTACTGATAATTCCTCACTGCTAATTTTGCAGTGCCAAAGAACAGATCACGTGCACGTTGAGTCTGTAGCGGGTGTGGGATATGAACATTCTGTGCAGAGTTAATACCTTCCCATCGCCACCCGTGCTTATCACGTATTGCTTTTATTTCTGTGTGCACACACCCTGAGGGCATGGTCAGAAAACCTTGTGGTGGTTTTGCACGGTCACCATCACACTGCCTAGCCTGGTGCTGTGGGAAGCGACAGAGCTGGAGGTGATGCTTTCTGTCAGGGTCTACTGGAAAGGACTGGTTCTGCAGCTCACAATCTGCGCCGCAGAAAGCCCTCTGTCAGCCTGGTACAAAACTTTCAGGCTTCATCTCTTGGCAGATGTGTTGCTTTAATACAAACACACGTAGTAAAGGCTTCATCTTAGCCAGCTTGACAGAAAGAGCCTGGAGCTGAAAGTGTTACAGTTTTGTAGAAAATTAGTGTTATATGGGGACATCAGCAGTTTTAATAAGTGGATGGGAAACGGAAGAGTGGTACCCAGCACAAGTTCAGGATAAATATTTTTATTGTTATGGTGCTGATGACAGAATATTAGTCAGTTTCTGCCTTTAAAGTACTGGGTGATGTTTGCTAAATCCTGGGATTCGCAAAGCTGCCTCAGAGGGAACATCTTCTGCAGAGCAGTGAAGGGGATGAAAATGAAGTGGTTTTGTCCTCGACAACTCTGGGAGCCAGGGAATATGAGTTCTGCCTCCTGGGATGCTGTTTCAGCATATAAAGAGGTGTCTCTGTACGCAATGCTAGGCAAAAAGTGGAGCAAGATAAGACATATTTTGCTTCAAACACAAAAAGCGATAAGTAAATAGCAAATTTAATTTTATCTGAAGTGATAATGTTACTTAGCAGACAGAAATGGATGGCTCCATCCAGGATACTCTGTAAAACATGTTCAAGGCTTATCTTTACTCTGAATCTCAGGAATTTTTTTTATTGGCTTGTTTAATTGTTTCTATTTTAGATAAGTCTGAAGGAATCAATATCAAAACCCAAGGCGTAGGAGGTATCAATGATTTTTCAATTGAGTTACCTTAAAACAATGTTGCAACTACCCAGGGGCTTTTTTTTTCCATTACAACTTTGATCTCCTTTGTTCTTAGGAGAAAAAATAGAAACATTCATGAGTGTTTTAGTCGACCAGGGTTGTAAAGAAATATCGAGCTTTAAAATTTTGCCGTAATCATCCTTAAATGCTATAACAGCTGCCTCAGCTGGATCCAATGCTTAAAGCCCGTGTTTGGGAGGCATCATGATTATTATATCTTTTGAGATGTGTTTTAAAGGTGCATTTTTATGAGAGAAATACAGCCACAGTACCGCTCTGAATTACTAAGAATAGAGTTTATTTCCGCGGTAGTTTCTGTTTCCAAACGTGGTTTTGTCAGTGAAATCTGGTTGACAGATGGACCTCTGGCTGCCAGACAGTGCTGGTGATCCCCTGCTAACAGGTTCCTTTAAGAAAGAACTTGCATAGCTCTTAAGAGCAAGCCGTTATATTTTCTGATATAACGTAAGCCATTACACTTTTTTTTTTTTAATAACCAAAGAGCCTGTGGCTTGGTTGCTCTGAATCACAGATCACTGAAATATCATGTTCAAATAAAGTTGCTAATCTCTGGTGCAAATAGAAACGGCTTTATTTTATTTCCTGCAGGATCTGTTCCTTAACATCACCATGAGAATGAAAACCAAAAAGCTAATAAAAATGAAAGAAGCAATACTCCATGACAGTTGCTGCACCCTCTTTCTGTGTCAGGAAGGTGACAACTCTTTATTTACAGTTCTAATAGTTGACCAAACAGTTGAGAGTTCAAAGCAAAAGTCCTTCTGAGAAGCAGAGAAAATCTTTTGGAACATCCTTTGTAGTGAAGGAAGGCTTTTTTTTTAACAATTTTCATGTGGAATGTGTTTTTCCTACTGATCAGGCCTCTCTTTGTGCTCTCAGATGGTATTCCTGTGACAAAATGGTGATCCTACCTGTGTGTGGCCATGCTCTTGGGCTTTTTGGACCAAACTAATATGGTGTGCATCCCTTCTGGTCGGGAACTGTTGTAGCAGCATCTCAGGTCTATGCTGATGAAGCCATTAGCAGAATAACAAAGTGATGATCAAAATTGCAAAGAGGGCATAGTTAAGTTTCCATGGTAAAGGGTACCTTCTGCATTGCAGCAATGATTCTATAGAGTAAAGTTTCAGTGCCTTATAAAGTTGCAGACAAAGAGAGTAACTAACACAAGGTGACACTTCCCTCCCCAGCATTTTAATGGTTTTGAGAATCTGTGATTGAGTTCTGGTGTACAAACATATGGAGTGCTGACAGTGACAGGTGCTCATTTAGAAAGAAAAACGCATATATTAGAACCGTAAAATTTTATAAGATACTGTACCTGCGTTTTCTTTTTCCCTTCTCCTTTCTGAATAATTTTTAAATTTTCCACTTAACCTCTTACCTGGCAACTTTATTTCTTTTTCAGTGTAAAGTACAGGACTTGTATAATCACATGACTCCAGGACATGGCAACTGTAGAAAACATCAGAGGAAGTGAGATGTGGTAGCTCTGCCCTGGTGCTGGTGGTCTTTCTCAAGGTGTGTCTTGAACAAGTTCTTGAAAGAACTAGCATTAAGCATTATAAAACCATGATTTTGCTTGGCAAAGAAAAAAAAAAAGAGGCTGCATTTGGCTATGTAGTTCACCTATAAAATCTTCTAATGTTTAACAAATATCTTTGAAATGTTCCAATAATATTGTATCAATACTAAAGAAAATCTGCTTAAGCCACAACACACGGCTAATATGTAAAGGGCTCATCAGCTCGTGTTCAGCACAAACACTTCTGATGGGATGCAAAGTAAATGTATCATTTTGATATCTGGTATTGTTTTGTTTGGAAGTTTTACTTGTCTGTTTTGCAGCGAAGCTCTTTTTTTTTTGGTGGATGTAAGTTGTGTGACCTGGAAAGTGCTCCAGCCCAGATTCATTCTGCCATTGTAATGGTAAATGCTGGATGGGATTTGCTTTTCATATTCAGTGCAACAAATGATCTCCTCTACAACACAGAGAGCTGTATACTTTAGATGCAGCAATAGCAACAGTGATGGTAAAGCAAATGTTTCTTTAGAAAACACTTGAAAAGATAAGTGAATAAACTCTTCTTGGACTCTCAGCTCTGAATACAGGCTGGTGCTTTAAAACTAAGCTGTTCATATATTTAATGCAGTTGCACTGGTGACTCACTCAACAGAAAGAAAAGGGGTATATAACTTTTGCTAACAGAACTCAGTGCACGGGACAGAGGGATGATCTGTGTCCCTGCTAGAAATTCAGCAACTCTTCCTCCTCCTTGACAGTTCAGGGCTGCAAGTTGGGAAGAGGAGGGAGAAGGGCAGACTTTAATCGAGCTGGATAGTGCCTGAAGGACCATTCCTTTCTGCCATGGGTGCTGCCAAGCTATAGTCCCTCTCTTTGGGCAGCTAATGTCCTGTGACTCTTCCAGTTACTCTGTGCATAGAAAAAGGTAAAGAGCAAAATATTTTCTGCAGTTCTACCTTCTTCTCCTGATGATTTTAATAAACCGAGGTCACTCAAACCACCAGCCAGCATGGCACCAGGACCTATGTACAGAGCAGCAGGTCCTGTGGCCCAGAGCTCCTTGAGCTCCTTGAGCATGCCATGGGTGTTAGCACGATCCCACAGCACCGCTGTGCCACCTCCCCCCGACTCTGCCAAACAGCCCACTCCCCAGTCCCCCTCCTCTTGATGGCAGACAGCACAGGGCTGCACTGAAACAGAATCAGTCTTGCTGGGCTGTCTCAAAGGTCTTATTTTTAAATAAATGCAGCATCTATATTTTTGGGTGTAGTCCCAGTGACTCATAATCCACCACAGGGTGGTACATTAAAAAAAAAAAAGTTAGAAAATTAAACAGCATACAACACTATTTCTTCAGCTGTGAGGTATACTTTTATTAAAATAAACTCAACTGTGCGGGTACATCATATGAGCAATAAAATAACCCAGATGAATGCATATGCAAAATTTTTCAACTGCAAACAGATAACTCCAGGTATATGCAAAATATCTCTTAAAATATCTCCTTTCTGTCACACTGAAAATTTCATTTCTCAGTTGTACCCATCATATAACTTAGCAGACACATATATAGCCTATTTTTCACACAGGCAGAAAAACTGTCACCATTGTTTGATTCCCTACCAACAGAATTTTACTTTTAACTTTTGCTTTTAAATGCAGTCTTAATGTAGCCACACTGTATGTATAAACTCCTTCAGTAATTAATGCGTATCTTCACCAAGCGAGATTTGCTTCTAGAGGGTATTGCTTGAATTTTAATGATTTGTTACACAGAATCACAATATGCCTATTGTTTTCTGAGTATAGCAGTGAAAATAAAAAGCATTTCTAGGTGCCAAAATTGAATGTCTGTGAATAAAGGTGTTCTTCTGTTTCTCAGTTAGGTGTTTTCAATGCAAACTAGTTCGTATAAAAAACACCGTTAAAAGTATATTGGCATATGTTGGTGCAGCTGTCCTTCGGAAATAATGTAAGAAATGGTTTAGACAGAAAAAAAATATTTGCCAGTCATTTTCTGAATATTTAACCTTATCCTTTATAGTTTTCTAAGTTCCTTTGCACTTAGGTAGCACCTTGCAGAAGTAGCCTGTTGGGTATGGGGTGTACATTGCAATTCTATTGCACTGTTGTACCTCTGGCCAAGCCACCTCACCCTGCTGGGCGTCCTCCCTACAGGCTTCTGGGAGAGCATGAAGCACCATGATAGATGAAGAGTTTGGTTTTTTAACAGTCTGTTCATGTTTCATTCCTTCTATTTACAGTAAGCAGTGATATTTTTTCATTTGGAGATGGACGTAGAAAACAAGATGTGACATTTTTTGTATGTGCTCTGCATATCTCTCTTTACAAAGAAGTTTCTGAGCTGATGAGTTGCTGTTTTATTCTGACAGAAACCAGAGATCTATCAAGGATGGAGCAGTGATAATTTTTAATAAATATCTTAATGAATTTCATACTGCCCAGATGCCCTCCTGTTGACAAATGTTTCAGTCTATGCTCTTTCAAAAGTATCAAGAGAATAATGTAAAGAGAGCTTGTTTGCCTTCCCTGAAAGATTTTGATAGGTTTGAGGACATTTGGATGCTTGCTAGCAGAAGACAAAAGAAAGAAAAAAGCCCAACTTAAAAAAATTCCCTACTTTTCCAGTAATGACTATTTTCTGTAAAGGGAAGCAAGTCATTTTGGAGATAGAGTGAAGACACAGAGCTGTACCCAGAACTGCAGGCCCCTGCACCCTGACACAGTACAACACCAGGGAAGGAGCCGCTGTGTGCTCTCACCCCAGCACTCCAGGAAATGTTTAACTCAGTCTGTGCTATCATGGCTAAGGGAACTGTTCAGGCTCATCAACGAAAAATTTGGTCATTACTGAAGTTAGCACTGGGACTTGCTCAGTATCTCTTTATGCTAAAAGAGTTATCCAAGCTGTAATTTAAGAAGGTACAGGGACAAAGTCTGCATTTAAATAACGGCTCTTGGTAGCTCTGAAGAAGCTGCTACTGGCATACTCTGAATTAAAAGCATTTTTAAGAATCATTTTAATAATTTAAAAAAACCTCTTGATGTTATTCTGCTCTAGCTAATGTTGGCTGAGGGCTGGGCTGCCCACAAAGATCTCCATGTCCAGATGTTTCCAGATTCTTCCTTTTCTTTAGGTTAGGACCATGCTGAAAAGTCCCAGCCTCCTGATGTAAAAACAGCAAAGGACTCACTCATGGCAGCCAAGTGGGCAAGCACTGCAGAGGCTGAGCTCCCCCAGTGAGGTGCATACGGAGGGTCAGAGCCCCTCCCAGCTGCCCAGTTCATGGGGGGTTAAGTACACCATGGCTCTGGCTCTCCAGGGTAAGTTTGACTGCATCTGCACCATGGAGTACCAGTTTTCATGCAATGGCAGAGAGATGGAGATGATGGATGGAGCTGGTGGTCCTCTGGGTCATACTTTGGCAAGGCAGGGTGCTGAGAGCCTGACTTCAGCATCTCTCATCTCAGGGCATGGGAGTGCCTCTATGTGTGAGGGAGACAGTGCCTACCAGAAGAGCAGCCACCTGTCATGATGGAGGTGAATGATGTATTTCTAGGGGCAAAAGAGAAGAAAAATGGGACTGAGCATGTTAGAGGCAGGCTGTGACGGCTAACTACCTGTAGCACCTCCCCAGTAGGGACAATTACTAGCATCACCGTGGGTTTACTCTCTGTGCTGATTTTCTAGAAAGATTTTTATTGCCTTATTTAAAGCTCACTTGCATTCTGCTGACAGATGCCCTTGCTGCAGTGTTATCGATTAGCTTATGCAGCCTGAGGGATGTCAGGCTGTTGCCACCAAAGAAGAGCTAAGTCTGTGTCATGGTCACGGCTGGCTGTTGCAGGAGGGCAGAGGATTTAGTGAAGGCATCTCCGAAGCGGGTAGTGGAGCTGGAGAGCTGGCATTGCCCAGTGATGATCCAAGGCACGAGTGGCCCAGGGCTGAAAGCAATGCTGTCCAACACAAAGAAGTGTTTAAGACCTGAGCGAGTCCCAAAAGGGAGATTAAAGACCACAGAAATTGTTAAAAAGTCACTTTGAAGTACTCAATAATGTATAGACTATGTAGCTTACCACTAATGGCTGAAAAAAAGATATAAGAATTCCTGTTTGAGTCTCCAGGATCCTAGGATGCCTGTGAGGACAAATCTTTGGGTCACAAACGTGGCAGGAGTGAGCCCACGGTGAGGACCAGCAGCTGCTGGGCTGGATGCCTGCAGATGTGTGTGATTCAGGCACCTCCATGTCTGCCCCGGACCTGCTGGGCAGGCACAGCCATACAGCCCTGCTGTGGCACGGCTGGGCCGAACAGTCCCCGCCAGCACCGAAATACAATGAGGGGGTTTTGTATTGTTGGTCAGTTGGAACATTTCAGGCTGTTCTGTTTGCTGTGTGTTTCGTTTATTTCTAGCTTGGAATCTGTGTCTGTACAAACATACATCAATGCCAATTTTAATGTTGGTGTTCAAAACCTAAATTAGTACAAATCTGACATTATTTTGCCACCAGAAATTAAAATGAGTTGTTTCAAATGCCAAATTAAACCCCTCATTAGACAGCCACATAACAGGAGAATATTTTGACGGCAAAGGGTCAGCATTTCCTTCTAGGGAAAATGGTGGTGATGCAGTTTACTTGCTCAAGGAATGGGATGCCATCCAGAGGGTCCTGGACAAGCTTGGGAAAGGGACTCATGTGAGCCTTGTGAAGTTCCACAAGGCCAAGTGTGAGGTCCTGTACCTGGGCTTGGAGAATCCTCAGTATCAATACAGGCTGAGGGATGAAGGTATTGAAAGCAGCCCTGCAAAGAAGGACTTGGGGGTACTGGTGGATGAAAAGCCGGATGTGAGCCAGCAATGCATGCTTGCAGCTCAGAAGGCCAAGCATAACCTGAGCTGCATGAAAAGAAGCATGAGCAGGTTGAGAGAGGTGATTCTGTCCCTCTACTCTGCCCTGATGAGACGTCACCTGGAGTACTGTGTCCAGCTCTGGACCCCTCAACATAAAAAAAGACAAGAACCTCTTGGAGTGAGTCCAGAGAATAGCCACAAAAATGACCGGAGGGCTGGAACACCTCTCCTATGAAGACAGGCTGAGAGCGCCTGGAGAAAAGAAGGCTCCAGGGAGACCTTACTGCAGCCTTTCAATGTATAAAGGAGGCTTATAAAACAGACTGAGACTTTTTAACAGGGGCTATAGAGACAGGACAAGGAGCTGCAGTTTTGAACTGAAAGAGGGTTGCTTCAGACAGCATATAAGGAAGGAATTCTTTACAATGAGGGTTGTGAGACCCTGGAACAGGTCATCCAGAGACACTGTGGATAATCCATCCCTGGAAGTGTTCAAGGCAAGGATGGATGGGGCTTTGAAAAATCTGATCCACTGGAAGGTGTCTGTGCCACAGGCAGGGCATTGGACTAGATGATCTTTAAAGGTCCCTTCCAACCCAAACCATTCTGTGATTCTGTGGTTTTGCCAGAAAATTCAGTCCCAGCCTTCTGCTGGATGCTGTTAACTAATATCTGCACTGTCCTCCAAACACTTAAAATCCACTCCCTCTTGTGTGGCTTTCTCTGGATACAAATACGTTTGCAGTGATTGCTTCTGCAGGGAGGTTTGTGAGATGTACAGGCTGCAGGGAGCAAGTAGCGAGGCTTTTTATTTCCTCTCTGTGTCTCACAACTCGGCAAACACAGGCTGTGAGCTCTGGGAGCACCATGAGCCTCCAGGCTTGGGGAACAGCATTTTAAAGCTTTTTCTTTCATTTTACCCTCACTGAGCATTATTCAACATGCATTTCCATAGTCCTTTTGCCACGCTGTTAGCCCAACAGTCGGCTTCCCCCCCTCATTGAGCTCAGTGGGAGCTCATACAGAAGTTTATTAGTCTGAAAATTAGTCCTGGCAAGATGAAGAGCTTGCAGAGTACCAGTACAACCACTGTGTCTCGCACGAGCATGGTCCCTGACACTAGTCTACCTCAGTTTTCCCACTATGTAGCGCTTCCTCAGCTTCCCACTTCCTCAGCTCCTGCTTAGTTGGAAGTGGGATCTGTTTTAAGCGTGAGCACTCTTAAATACTGCTCCTAACCCAGCAGGAGGGAGGTCTTACACCCACTTGCTCATAATAGGTGCAGTTTTGGGGATGCTCCAGGTAAACTTGAAAATGGAGGTTGCTGGGTTCACTTCCAAAATGGAAAACAACAACCAATTAATCACTCTGTATTACTTATTTGGAAATTTGATTTGTATACGCTGGCTGTTTTCACTGCTGCTTCATCTGTGATGAAAGTTCATATGATAGCATCAAACAGAGAAGTATAGCTATTAGCAGGGGGAAAAAAAATAGACCTCCAGATGCCTTGGCATCTGGTGAGATGTATGTAGCATTTTGTGACTGTCCCGGAAATATAGTAACCAGACATTTTAATTAAAAATATAATTATACTTTTTTTTTTTCTTCTCTTATATTGCATGGATTCAAGCCAACAGGTGCTTTTATTGCAAATCTGAGGCCTAGAATTTATTCAATGCTTGGCTTTCAAATAATAAACCTGCAGAAGTGGACAAATTCCACAGTAAATTATTTCATTTGGAGATGGGAGATACATCAGGCCCTTTTCATTCAGCCAACACAGTTCTTGATTTCCACAAGGTTTAGGATGGATGGCACCTTGTGTGCAATCCTGGGAACTTGTGTCTCCAGCAATAAATCCCCTGAGCATTTGCCAAACCTGCACTAGGAGGCTCACAGCCTCCCTGCAAAAGTAAGTCATCCATTTAGTATTTCTTTCCAGTCTTGGATCACTATCACTTGGATCCAAGTCTCATTCCTAACCAATGTGGGAAATAACTCCATCACTATCACGAAAGAAAGTATGTTGCAAAATCCCCAGAGTGGTTTTTATTTAAAATGTTACTATCATAAAATTCCAGACTATGAAATGAAGACCAAACCCACTCAAACCTTACCCACCCCTCTTTTTAAAATATATAGATACATAACCACGAAACATAAAACATGCTGCAATGATACAAATATATTTTTTGATAGAGAAGTTACAGTACATTATAAACCATGAAAACAAATTGAGGCACTAGACTGTACATCAGGTCTGTTCTGCACTGGCTGTGAAGCTGATAGACTCACTTTCAATGAACAAAAGAATATTTTCTTTGTTTAGTGAACATAACTTTATGGGTCATATCAAACAATGTGCTTTGTTGTGAGACGTCACCAGGGTCGCTGGTCCTTTCTGAACCACAATGCACCTACACAACATGTACCGCTGTCACAATGTGAAAAATAATAATTTTATTGAATGTACAGCTAAAAAAAAACCAACCCCATCAGTTATTATTAAATAAATAATTATTCCGTACAGTGGTTAGTTTATATTACACTGCATTGGCCATCAGAACAAGTGAAGTTTAATAAATAATGGATGGGAATATCTCATTTACGCCTTCGTTCATAGTTCTGTGCTATGCTCCTTTCAGAAGATCCTGCAAAAAAAATGAAGCAGAATGAAGCACATGATGCAGCCTTGCGCAAAGCTCTGCAAGCACAAGGAAACAGAGACCTGCAGCTTGCTGGGTTACTGCTGGACCCCATTGGCGTGTTTGGAACCAAGGTGAGGGCTCCCTGCCCAAACCTGAGCTGCTTTGATTTTGTTTTACTGCTCAGACTATACTACCCTCCAGGAGGCTAAAAGTCTGAGCAGTGCTTTCTGCCTCTCATCTACCAAGCCGCTTGAAGCGCCATTAACTCAGAGCCTCTTTACCTCCCAGCAATCCATCTAACTGACAGGATCTGAGCACTCAGATCAATTTGTGGGTAGCGGCTTTCTGCACCAACACATCCACCTCCTGTCCTGCACTGTCAGCTGTTTGCCAAGTTTAAACCCTCTGTGTCCCCAAGCCCAGCATATAGCGCTACCTTTTACTAAAAACTGCAGCAGGAGCTAAGCAAACCTCAGACTACCCTGTGGACTAACTGCAGCCCAAATAGTCTTCAGTAACATACTTAGGATTTAGTAGCAGTAGATGTCTCCTTCTTGCTTTTTTAAAATGAAAGGGAAACCCAAAGAGCCCTTCTTGGGCAGAGTCTGACCATAGGCTGACATAGCTGGTCACCAGAGTTATCTTTGCTTCCACCCCAAAGGGAGGATTGCTTTCACAGCGCATACATGTGCCTGATAACTGCACGCAAACGCACAGCTATTTCAGGGGGGATTCAGCACTGCATCCTGCAGTGAGCTGGCATTTTGCATCGGCAACAGTTTTAAATTAATGAATTCCATTTTCACCACGCTAAGTGCAAAATGAATTGAGCTTTCTTTCTCAATATGGATTGTTACAGTACCTTTACTGTACACGTGACTGTTTTCCAGCTTCTACCTGGAGCATTCAGCCAACAGACTGCACAAGCTTGGGAGACAGTCAGTGTCAGGTCCCATTTTACCAAACCAGGAACAGAGACAGCAGCATCCCAGTACCCTGCTTTGTCACACAAGGCTTTAAACCATCACCAGACTCACACCCAGCAGCAGGCAGTGTAAACTCCTACATACAGCCAGGGGACTCAGAGGCTTTCTGCAGAAGAAAACCACAGCACCAAGAAAAGGTCCTGCCCAGTTAAATATCTTTCAGCAGGGAGAAGTAAGGGTAGTCCTAGTACGTACTCCTGAACTTGCTTTGATTACACAAGTCCTTCAGACCTATCTTCTCTGGAGGAGCAGAAGCAATTTCTTACCATTTTCCTTTTGGGGAATTGGGCAGAAAAGCAGCAAATTCTAGTTTTACCTGTCAGGCAGGTATTACACAGCGCCACAGGGTAGAACTTCATTATTCCCCTTTGTTACAAATACCACATAACAGTATCCTGACTATACCAGCAATTTTTAAATTAGGGCAATAAAATCTCTGCTTTTTTTTTTTTTAAACATTTGCTATATTTTACATTCTCATATTAATGTAAATGTAATCCCAATGGAAACCAAACCAAATTTGTTACTTCCAGGCTATTTACTTTTGTGATAGCAGATATATTTACAGGTATTATGCATTTAATAGCTATTGCCACCACAGATAAAATTGTACAAAATTATTCATGATACATAGCAATTTGCAAAATGATGCAGAGAGCAATATTACTAGTCTGAACAGAGTTTAATTGAAAATAAAAGTTACTGACAACCATAATTGCAGAATATAGATCACAGCGTGTATCCACATAATATAAAGGTGTCAGCTAGTAATTTAACTGTTATCATCCAGTTAAAACAGTGAGAACTATTTCAGAGACATGAAATACATATTAGGTTTGGGTTTTTTTTTTTTTAATTCCTATTCTGAGGAAATAACTGAAACTTTATGGTTCACAGTGAAAGATTTCCTCAGTACAGCCCTATAGCACATGGAAGGTAGAGCAACTGGCAGCCTGCAGTTACCCATAGAGGCTGCACACATGAGGGAGAAGGATCCTGCCCTATATAGATGCTATGGTAAAATAACACAGATTCACAGCACCGGTTCAAAGCTTTAAATGCTTGTTGCTTTTCTCTTTTTTTAGGTAAAATGAAAAGCTGGAAGAGGCTGGAAACTTAACAGCTTGACCTGCAGAATGAGGTGGTGTTAAAGGGAGATCTTCGCTCTTCCACTTACCTGGGGAGATCTGGATTTGGATCACAGGTTTAAATGAGCCTTACATTTTCAGACTCTTAATTTTTCTTGATATGTCAGTAAAGTTGAGTTTTCTCATGTATTAGCGCTTTGGAGGCCAGCAGAACATGCCACTGGCAAGGACAGTGCTCTGGGGACTTCTACCTGACCTTGCCTGCAGCTCAGACCAGCCTGATCATCTCAAGCACTGGAGTGAAGCAGACTCTGAAATATCTTGTTTAACAAAGAAAATCCCGATCCTTTTTTTGGAGAACTCTGGGTCTACACCATATAAAGATTGCTTCCTCAATCCGCTGGGAGATAACAAAGAGGAACAGAATGAAGATGTATATCACAAAGTACAGGATTTATTCATATACATACCAGAATTTAAAGATCTTTTGCCCATTAGTCCAACAAAGGAGTCCGTTTTATGCCCTGAAAAAAATATATTTGGGGGTGTTTTAATATATTTGAAATATGCAGGCTTTTAAGATAATGTGTTCTCATAGGGAAGGAAGACACAGGCTCCAAAACTGTTCATCTCAGACTAGTTGTTCACACTACTCAGGCCATAGAGAATGAACATAATCAGCCTGACCATCAGTCTAAACAGGTTAGAGCAAGACACAGGCCAGTTAGTGAACATGTTCTCATTAACTCAGACTTATTGGTTTGTGGGGGTTTTTTAAAGTATAGTGGAAAAACAGTGGCAAATAACTGATCCTTATTCCTTTCCCAGTACAATTTCTATTGATTTGAGCAAATGCACAAGAAGGCACTATCTCGGTATATCCCATATCTGTGTGATGCGTCTCTTCTACTTATTGGTGGTTTCTTCTGTAACGTGGAAGAAAATTCTTCCTTGCAGAGCCCTTACTGGAAAGGAAACCAATGGGACCCTGTCTGGACATGTCTGAGCTAGACAGTCTGGCTCTATTTTTGGAATATTTATGAGGTCAGATATTACCTTCCTGTCCCATTAGTATTCAATGCACTGGATATGTAGAGGGTAAATTACTCCAGGTTTTGGCCTACAGCATGTGTGAGATATAGTGGTAGCTATAGTTTCAGATATAAGGAATGAAAAGGATCCATTCTTCTTTCTCTAAGCTAACTTTTGAGGCAAACTTAGAAATTTATCTTTGTAAAGAGTTTTGCTTGGCTAATTCAACTACAAAGCAAGACGAAGGATTCTCCAGCCTCACAGGCATTAACTCAAGCTGATGCAGTTTCAGAAAGCTTTAATTTTTTACTTTAGTCAGCAGGTTATTTGGCATGAGCTTTGTATCAGACTCTTTAATTGGTCTTCCAATGCATAATCCTAGTGATAAAATCTTGCGGCTAACAGAACACCAGGACAGTTATTGATTTCTGCAGACAGAGGAGCTCTCACAGAATACAAGATCATTTTTACTTATTAAAAGTCTTCCATCTCCTCTCTAAGCATCTTCAGATAAATTCAGAGAGCAAAACTATCGCTGTGCAGGACAAGGTGCTTCACACTGCTGATACCATCTCCCACCTGGTGTCACACAGAAGCAAAGCAAGGTGAGCTTATTAATGGGGCAAGATATGCTTGTTTATATGGCAGCACATCACCAATCAGCTCCTGCTGTGAGTGGGGGTCTGATTCCCACCCAGACAACACTGAGATCACAAATACAGTATCTCACATGCAAGGATATGGACTCATTCTTGGGGATTTGGGAATTCACTATTCTAATTTTCCAGATTTTGCCATCTTAATTGCTCATCTCTGAGTCTGGCAGGAAGCCTGCCTTGCCTGAGAAAGGCTTACAGAATCCCCCTCGTGGGAAATAAGAGAGAGCTGCAACATCCACACATTAATGTGGATTGAAATCTCAAAGCTTGTGGCAGCTCAGATGAGGTACAGGCTTGCAGCTGCACTGGGTGGGGGGGGGGGGCCTTTCAATCCTTTAACAGAACATTTCTGCACCACCAGTGAGGCCAGTCCTCAGCTGAACCCAGTCACCATCTAACTAGTCCCCTCAAATACACTATTCCCTACTGGAATATCTTCTAATAATTATGTTAAATATTTGAATTTTTTTAAACTTACTTTTGTGAGAGATCTGGCCATATCCTGATTTGAAAAGGAAAGAGAGGGAAAAAAGGAAAACGAGTTATTGAAGAGGATTGGCATACACAGATGATGCTACTGCAGTGCTTTGAAGAATCAAATACAGAAACTGCCCTATGCACACTCCACTTAAGGGCAATTAAGGTGATCATTTCCAACGGCGTCTCTCTTCGAAGAGACTACAAAAACTTGGTTTAGCTAACCCACACAATTTAGATCTGTTTAGCTCCAGTTTCTTCGCTCCATTCTTGGATCACTAAGCATGTAGAGAACACAGCAATAACTGTACACACCACCGACGTCCGCACTCGGGCAATTCGGTGGCACATACGCCGACCCAGGGGTTACTGCGGTGCTCCTTTCTGGCTTTTCCGTGCTGTAACTGCTGCGCACGGAGCACTCTAACGGGAAGCCCACTCTTTTCCAATAGGCGAGTTTATCTGATTTTTATGTTCTTTTTCCCCCCAAACCCAAAGCCAACCCTCAAACAACCCACATCGCAGCTCTTGGGAAAGGTTTAACGCATTAGAACGGGTCGACAACGGCTGCAAAGTTTGGGGCGGCAGTGGGAGAAGAGGCATGCGGAGGGGCGGGAGGGGCACCGGCCCCCCGCCCCGCTCACCGGCGTCCCGCTTGCCCATGAGGCCGAAGAACTGCTGCGGCCGGGGTCTCCGCGCCATCCTCTGCAGGAAGTGCTCCAGGGGCAGCGGCAGCTCGTCCTGCGGGGCGACAGCGGCCAGCGCTCAGCGGGGACCCGCCCGCCCCGCCGG
>VZZY01021572.1:0-30337 GCA_013400335.1 Eurystomus gularis | reverse complement strand
CGCTGCAGCGCCGAGCCCCCGGGGCTGGGGTGCGTGCTTCCAGAGCAGCGGGCGGCAGGCGGGCACGGGGGGCTGGTCACTCCGATGGGGCGAATGCCTTCACTGGGAATGAGCCGGTCTCTCCAGCAGCACATCCCTGCCTTCATCCTTCCCCTGCGACAGCTTTGCGTTGCAGCTGGTGCTCAGCTCAGGTTTATGTTCCATTTCATAGTTGTTCCATCTTATTTCTCCAAGGTCCGTTGTACACGAGGCTTCTCAGTTAGCCTTGATGGTCCCTCAGCACCTGTGTTGTTGTGGTGTGCGTGGTACCACAGCCCAAAACAGGCACTTCGTACAGAGTTTGGCAGGAGCTAATAGCACTTCTTTTGAGAAAGAAGAGAGTGCTCAGGACCTGGAGTTAGTTCCCTGGTACCACACCTCTGCTTGCCCCGGGATGCTACCATTAAGGTGGCCTTGCTGACAGTGGCAAACCTCGTCTCCTAGGACCATCCAGTGGCATGTAACTGTGGATCCAAGGGGGACCTGGCACCTTATTTGCTAAATAAAGGCATGATTAATACCAGGCCTTCCTGTTAACCAGAAATACTCCTCAGGGCCCAAAGTATTCCCCAAAGCACAGACAGGCATGAGCCTCTTCCCAGCTCTTGGAGATGTCTACACTTTGTCACTTTGTCTATAAGACTTTGCACATAAATAAGAAATATTTTGTCCCAGTGACCTGGGGCTCCCTCTGAAGTCAACATGGGCTGCTTGAGAGGGCGGTTGAAGAAAAGAGTGGTTTGGAGGAGCCTGGCAAGGGACTTCATGCAGCCCAAGCACCTCCTGTGGGCACCTCTGTTGAGACATCAAGTGTGGGTGGTGTGAATTGTGTGGCTCCTCATTCTGCCTATCAACGAGCTGGCAGAAATGACATTGTTTAACAGCTCTGAGAACCCAAGCCATCAGATTTTCATGCTGCAGCTTTGCAGCATTCTCTTTCATGTGTGAACTTTGAAGGCCCCTGAAGGAAAATTGTTTTCTTGTGTTTTTTTTCATTATGCTGTTTCTCTTTATTGGAATGACAATGGAGCAAAAGGTCAGATATATCATACCAGGCTTGCCAATCCTATGGGTGTTGGTGAAGCTCATGTTTTACAGAAATCCTGAGAGCTCCCAGCTTCCTGTGAAGTCAATTTCTATCATCCAGGAGTCCATGGCAAGTATGACAAATCTGAAGTGAAAACTCCTACCTGTTCTGTAATTCAGTATTTTATCAAAATCGATGTAGTCACAGCTTGACCTATGAGATTACAGGGATTTTCTTTTTTGAGAGAGCAAGAGATGGAAAATTAAAAAGCGGTCCTTTCTATCCTTCAGAAATTTTAATGAATTCAAATGCTCTATCTCAGCCCTGTATAATAGTGTGGGTGGGAGTGAAAAAATGACTAATAGGTCAAGCTCACTTTTCTCAGTTTCTAAAATAAATTGACTGCTTAATCTTTCTTTGACCTGCAATGCCCAGACATTACACTATGAACTTTTCAGGAAGTGAGCACATTTCATGGCTAATGAGCAACACTGATTCCTAGGAAGACTTTTTGAGTTCTTTTTTGTAATGTGGAGAGGAGGGAGAAGGCTCAAATAATGGAGCAAGAGATGTATCTTGACCTGGAAACAGCTGAAGTTGCTGCCTTTGTGCTGCCGGGTCCCTACCCCAGGGATGTGTTAGAGCATGGTACAATGTCCTTTGTGCACAAACAAAAAAGGCCCCCAGTTTTGCCAAAAACTGCCTCTGCCCCAGACATAAGATATTAGTGGCTTTGTATGTATGAGCTACCTTGTGAGTAAGTATGTGAGAAAGTGTGCAAGTAAAAGGTGTCGATGTTGAATATTCCTGCCTATCCGTGCTTGGGGCACAGATCCCACCCTCCTGTTACAGTTAGACCATGCAATTTCTAACAACTAGAGTGAAGATTTTTGTTCACGAATCAAGAGATCATTAGACCCAAGGTAACCCAAATACGGGTTGGAATTTCCTGTGGAAGTGACAGAGAAAGGTGCTATTGGAGTTGTTATCCAGACATTTCTGTAATCAAGCTTAGGAGCTAGATTAAGGGCGCTTGTTGTGGCTTGAATCTCAGTACTAATGGAAAACTATTTGGGAAGCAATTGCCTATGAAACACACCTCAGAGAACTGCTTTTTCCTTGGTTTTAATATGATACATCCTGTGTGATGTTCCTTGCGAAACGTTTATTTGAATTTTATGGTGGTGTTTTGGTTTCCAGTAAAAAGTCCAATAGTTTAATGATAAGACACATTGGCTGCTACAGTGTTATCAAACAATTCTTATACCATCAACAAACAGCTAATGTGCTATGGGAAAAGAGCAAATTATATGTGACCATGTAAGATTTTGTGCAGAATGCAAATCTGAATCCTTCCAGTGTTCACAATTTCTGAGCACTTGGCACGAAATGAATGCATCTGGCATTGTTCTTCAGTGGCCTTATGCTATCCAGTTATATGCTAGATACTTAAACTTAGAGCCTAATTCTCATATATATTCAGATCTCTTTTCATCCCTTTTCGAATAACATGGAGCTACAAGTAACAGAGACAGCCTTGGAACAGTTAACTTTATATAACTTCAAAACATTAGGGATGAGATGCCGTCCTCCTAAGCACAGTGATCCTGTCTGTAAATATACCAGGCCTCGGCTCTGATTTCTATCATGACAATAACACTGGAAATGTTTGTATCCAAAGGTATAACTTTATAAACATTGGAAAGAGAGACCATGATTGATAACCTCTTAAATTTTTCATAGGTATGTGTCTCCAGGGGAAATAGAATTATTTCGATCACAGATGAGGAGTCCTTGTAGCACAGTGATTGATTTTGACACTGCAAGACTATTTATTGGCAAAGCATCCAAGTGGCATCAGAAAAATTAACAGAGCTTAAAACAGCATCTTGATTTTCTAATTAAATGCAGCCAGGTTAGTGAATTACTCTTTCACTTGTTACAAGTTTGTCATCTTTAATTTTTCCTTTAATGAAGGTTTATATTTTCAGAGCATATGCTTGTCGCTCCGACTGCGACAACATATTAATGCATATGAAGCATATGTGATAATTATGCATATCTCCCCCCCCCCTCCCCCCGCCCTGCCTATCCATAAAGAGTGAGAGATTATTCTTCTGCTTGTGAAATCATATGTTGTAGGTTCAATTATATTGTGTTCCCAGGTAGGCAAAGAAGGGGAGCAGTGAGATCTGCATGCCACAGGAATACCCTTTCCAGGGCAGGTAGAGGGGGAAGCAAGGCTGATCTCAAACTTAATCAATCATCTGGTAAGAGCTGGCAATACAATGTCGGTCTTTGGTTCTTATTTTGAAAAGTTAATGGGTTTCCCCACTTTTCTGATCCCTGTCATCTTTTACACTCCCATCACTGTTCTCCGTCCTGCCAAGACACTAGTATCCCTTGCATTTTACCTACAGTGAGCTTCTTTATCCCTGATCTGAGGCCCATTTCTGTACACACTAAGTTAAGCATATGGGTGGGATGTGGGACCAAATGAAATGAAAATAGATGCCAGGGTATGAAGATATTGAATGTAAACATATAATGTAAATATTGCAGACAAGGCTATCCTCCCAGCCTAGTAGCTCTAGATGCAATCAGCTGCAGGAGGAATAAATGCAGTCCTGTCAAGCTTCTTGAGCTACTTCAGAGAGCATGTCTTTGGAGGTGAAAAAGCATTTGCTCTCAACTATTTGGAGGTCTCAAATCATGAGAAGCAAAGTTGTGCCATCTCTATATCTGCAAGAGCTGGGTGGAGCTGGTGAGGAGCAGGGCCTCTGTGGCATTTCTAGATCTGTATTCATTCAAAACTAAAGCAAGAAGATCTGGACTTGCAGCTACTTGGAGATGCTTTACCATAACTCTCCAAACAGTTATCACAAGAAACATGGAAGCTGACATATTTGCTCATTTTTGCTCAAGGAAAACAGCAGTGAATGGCATTCTAACAACACATTTTGATAGCAAATACAGAATGCTGTTTGCCTCACAGAGACAGTGTCTGTCTCTTTTAAACATGAACCCAGTTTTTCCCACATTTGCTATCACCAGCAGAATGGCCAGAGGCAACCACAAAATGTGGCACAAATTATTTCCGGAAAATGAAGCAGATTGTGAGCATCGCTGGTCTGAGCTTGACCAGAAAAAACTGCCATGTGAACTCTCCTCACAATGCGAAGGAGAGTAGCCAAGGACCAGACACTTCAGATAACTAAGTTCATCACTCTTGGAAGAAAACTGCTGACATCGCTTTGTTCTGATGCAGAGACCCTGTTTGTCTCCTGAATGCTTATTAGATTACAAATATATTTATAAATCAGTTGATCTTATTCAAACTGAACTTTCTGAGTCTGGAGCTCACTCTCTAAGGCTTTTTGCTTCAGTTATCCAAGCTTATATGAAAATTGCCTCACAGTGACCTGTGAGGTTAAAGTGAGGGTTTAAACTTACTTCATCAACAGGTGGAAGCAAAAAGCTGACTTTTAATCTCCCCCTAGCACACCTTCTGTAAAGCTTTTCTGTAGAAAGGCGAATCTTTTCTCAGAGACCCTTGAAAGACTGGCTGTGGTCTTATTAAATTTTGCAGACAGATCATCAAAGCCTGGCCCTTGGCCTGTTTTCAACACTTGAGTATCTCCTATCTGATCCTGCCACCAGAGCCTGTCCGTATCACAGTGAGTTCCAGCTGGCTGCTGTTGCAGGCGGAGGCAATAGAGGAGGATGGTAACACTGGAGTGATTGCTCAGGAGGAAGAACAGCCCTGATCTCACACTGTGGGAATACATAACAGCACTTCTTGGTTGTGTGGGAAAGCAATGGACACACGACTGTTCTGGTCATCCTTTTTTTTTCTATCCCTGTGACAGACGTGCAGCAACAGCCCTCTGTTCCTGGGCACGAGACTGGGTAGCCTTGCCTCTCACTCCTACTTCCAAACCTTCTCCTGCGGGGCAGATGAGGCTTATTTTGGACTGGGTCCTTCTGCCAATCCCCCACAGCTTCCCAGTGTTCATCACAACAGCAGAAAGGGATTAAAGATGCTCATGGCTGCTATGATCTGTGTTTAATTGAAACAGTTTCTTAACTTGGGATCAAACACTGATGAATCATCCCCTTTTTTACTCTGTTTTAGAAACTAGATAATTTATATGGCTAGATATTCATTGAATATTAATATTTTTCTCAGTAACATAGCACATTTGAAAAACAGATTCAGAAATCAGCAGGATGAAAGGATATAGTTTTAGCAAAATTTAAATGAATTCTAATATTACTACAACTACCAGTTTTAAGCAGTTATGTTAAAGAGCTTTTACTAGTCCATAATAACACTATCTTATTTGTTATTTGCACTGACTGCATCTCAGTGTCTCTCTCTCCTTCCTTACGTGTGTTCAACAGAAGTTCACAACATCTCCAGAAGTCTTTGAAGTCCTGAAAAATTTTGCTTATGACTTTTCTGCTTTTTACTGACTCCACAATTTTTAGGAGACTCCATTCTAAATCCTTAAACCACATAGGAAACCCTGTGCAACAACTTTTAAAATCAAGTTGGCATTTTTGGAACAAACATCCATAAATTTACTCTTGGATATAGCATTGCGTATGGTGAGATAGAAGTAAAGTAAAGAAAAAGAAATTGCCTGAGGACGAAATCAGTGGGAGATCTAAGGAGTTCAGATGCTCAAATAAAGAAGAAAAAAAGTAGAGAAAGGGAGAAAATAGCAAGGACAGTCTTCCGTGCTTCTTTGATAATCACTTGAAGTAAAATATCTTTCTATGTCTTAGCTGTCTTCTCTTTCAGTTTTGAGTCTTATAATACATGCATTTAAAAAAAAAACTTTTAAGTTCTAAACTCATGTCTGTGACAAGTTCATTTTCATGTAGGTCACTTCCTGACAAATTGTTCAGCTGGAAAGACTAAGAAAAGTGAGAACTGAATTTATGGGGATCGTTCATTACACAGAAGCTTTACAAAAGTAGCTGCCTAGCCAAAGAAGGGCTGTTTGTGCTAGAACTCAAATGTGTGTCCCAAGGAGGAAGGTGACAGAGTTACTGGTGGATGCTATGGAAACCAGAGACTTTTTCATCACATTGCATGTGAGGCTATTTTATCTGTTTGATTTCATTGTCTCACTGTCATCCTTTCCCACTCACTCTCTATGCTGACTTCTGAGCAATTTTAAAACCTTGTCATGTCTGACACAAATGCTTTAGCAAGCTACTAGCCCTGCCTTCATCAGCAGAAGGAGGGGGGACACTTTCTTACAGCAAGTCTTGGGGGGCCACCTCCATGCCCAAAGAAATCAAAGAAGCCTGCTCTCCCCCTGTAGCCCCCACTGCTTGATGCAAAGTCCCTGATATGGTGGGATTTATGTTTAGATTATTTGATCTCTTTCTTCTAAGAGTTCCTTTTGATGTGCATGATGAAAGACCTGAGAGCATTTGTGAAGGGCTGGAGGACAGAGCAGAAGCATCACACAGCCTTGGTTTGGTCTAAGGAGGAAGGACTCCCTGTAGAGTGTTTGGGCCCTGGCTGCTGTGTCCTGTGGTGCCCCGGAAAATCAGAGCTCTCCCTCATCCTCCCTTTCCATAAATTCACATCTCACCTGCTATAATGGCTTTACTCCTAGATTCTCCCTCTGGTCAATAGAGACCAATGAACAAGGGTAAATGAGATATTAACCCAGAAGTGCCCACAGCTTTGGGAGAGTCCTCACTTCTACTGGGCTTGCATTCATCTGAAATGAAATTAATGGACTGGCCTGAGACACTTGTCAATTGCAGCCCAATTAGTGATCCAGCAAATCTTGAAGGGGATATTAATCCTTTGCAAGTTTGAGGTACAAAATAAGAAGTACTCAAATTAAGAAGGTGACAAAATCGAGTCTTTTAGATATGTCTACAAGAAAACACCACTGAATCATCACTTGGCTAGAAATGAATGCTTTCATCACTTCAAGGCTTCATGCAGCAGAGGACTGCCACTCCCAATTCTAAGACCTGATTCTGCTCACAACCCAGCTATGGTCACAAAGAGGTGCACAACTGTGAGCAGGCATCTCTCTTTCTGCTGAATTCATAGAATCATAGAATGGTTTGGGTTGGAAGAGAACTAAAGATCATCTAGTTCCAACCCCGTACCATGGGCAGGGACTCCTCCCACAAGACCAGGTTGCTCAAGGCCTCATCCAACCAGGCCTTGAACACTTCCAGGGATGAA
Organism: Eurystomus gularis; assembly: GCA_013400335.1. Classification (NCBI taxonomy): domain Eukaryota; kingdom Metazoa; phylum Chordata; class Aves; order Coraciiformes; family Coraciidae; genus Eurystomus; species Eurystomus gularis. The sequence continues at coordinate 23,045 of VZZY01021572.1, read as the reverse complement.
GCATCCACAACTTCCCTGGGCAACCTGTTCCAGTGACTCACCACCCTCATTCCTCCCTTTTCTGCTCACTTGCAGCAGTAAGGAGTGGCTCTCATCTAGGTTCATAGCATTCTGCAGTTAAGGCAGGACTGTCATATTTTAGCTAATCAAGAGATGCATGAGGACTTATCTCAGACTGACCATTAAGGCCTGTGCTCTGCATCAGTGCCAATGCCCTCACAGATGGACTGTAGTATGTGTATGCAAATATTTTTGGTAGTTTGTATTGATTGTGAAAGAGCACCCTGAACGATTTCCCATTCCCAGCTGATTTTCCCAGGATATCCAGAATAATTAATTCAGACAGAAACGATGAGCAGATTTGCAGCTGTGCTAACTCCCACATAACCTGCCAGCTTGCAAGTCCGCTTGGCTCTCTGCGCCCACAGCTGCACACATCGCTGGGTGCGTTGGCTGTGCAGTACATGAGCAATGCTGCTTGTCTGCAGCCAGGAATGTGAGGAAGGAATGGCTCTTCAGTAAAACATAGTTCAGGTGGCATGGTGGTTACCTCCAAATGATGAAACAATACCACATGCATTGCATGTATTCCAAATTATGGAAGAGAATTCTTCTTGTGTTTTCATGCACAATTACTGGGTTTTTTTTCATTTTCTTAAGAGGATATAGGTACATAAAAAAACTAAGGCCTGCAATGTTTAAGTTTTAGCTGCTTATTAGAGCACCTAAAGGAATGAAAGTCAAGTTCCTGCTGACCAACACCAGGAAGAATTACGTGCTTGAAAATGGAGTTCAAACATCCAGTGCACAAACAGTGAGACCACCTGGGGTTAGTCAGTAGAAAATGTGGAGCTCTCCTGTCCTGCCCATCTTCAAATGAGGCATCTCACCAGCTGTTTGCTCTTCCCTGAAAGTAAAGATCAGCAACCACTCTGCCAAAGGGCTGAGGGGAATTGCTGTGGTCTTCTAAAATGACAGGAATGATGCCACTCATTTTAACTGATCTGAGATGTAGATTACATGTGGGTCTGCCATAACTGGCGTGTATTCACTGGGCAATGCATAAAAGGCAATGCATATTGCTGAGTAATTTATTCTTAGGTTTGGAAAAGAAGCATGAAGGCATCAATCTTCAGATAAAGCTCTGGTTAGGGAAACCAGAGTGAAAGGTGATGCTCTTAACAGTGCTGGTAAGTTTTACAGATACATCGGTACCTCCATTGCATAATTTCTAATCCATATTTAAGTAAATGTCTTCATTAATAGTATTAGGATAATGTAAGATTCATGCCAGACTAAAGATGTCTACTGCAAGTAAGTATGTTAAATAAACATGCTCCAGATGAAAGCTGGAGTGGTGAATATGTTAGAATGAAGATAGTTTATGGCTCATAAAATGTTCACACCTTTCCACGTGAATGTGCTGATACATAATTTATAAAAATACTAGTTATTATATTTCTAAGTTTTGTGCAGCCAATGTAGAGAAACACATTAAATATATTTGGATACACCAAAGGTTAAAGTATTACTCACAGATCTGAGGTCTATTACCTCAGGACACATTATGTATTCTGTTTTCCATGTGTTCTCAAGTATTTCATTAAACATTAGTGTTTTTCTCCATTTTTTATAATTTTCCCTTGATATTTTGCTTAAGAAAGATGGGGCATGACAGCATTTCCTTTCTGAGTCAAACTCTGTACTCTCTTTTATATTAACTTTTGAAAGCAAAGGTTTGTTTCTGGCAGACTGTGATTTCATTACACTTATGTTAACATACAGCCAAGCTCTACACATCTGGTCAAGTGTACAACATGGAAAACAAACATCAGGTGAACAAAAGACTTTCCTCTTAAGAACAACAATAAACTATGCCATCACTATCCTAATTACTTCTACTCTAAAGGCATTTTATCTCTTCTATACCTTTTTTAGACAATAAATCATTTTGGTGTAACTTTTCACAGAAGTAAAGCATCCCTAGTCCAGAGCATAAGTAAATATCACTTTAATCCTCCTGATGTCAAAACATGCATAAAATTAGCTGGTGCCTTTTCTGAAACAGAGAGGAGCCTGTAATTTTTTTGCTGTAGCTGTGCATGGAGAAGAGATGCTGTGATACTGCAAGCAATTCCAAGCATCTTCACCAAATGTCATACTCCCTTAGTGCTCCCAAGACCTGTGGAAAAAGATGTAACATCTGTGCTTGAGGAGATGAAGGTGACAACAGAATTAAAGTGTGAAGATCCTCATGAAGCAGCCACATGCAGCCCTGCATGCAGACAATATCTTGTATGTCCTAGAAAAAGACTCTGAAAGAAGTTTTCTTGGCTTCTTGAGGGAGGAAGATGCTGGTTAGGAGCCACCAAAATGTCAAAAAACACCTATGGGTGAAACCACTTCTTCAAGCTACCCTCAGCTGCATGGCCAGTTCTGAGGACCAGTATTTGCAGTAGATTGGTCTTATAATGGGAAAGGGGAACCCACACTTCAGGAATCTGAAAGGCATTGGAGAAAAGGAGGAAACAAGTAGAACAAGACACGTTAAAAGCTAAAGGCAGAATTTCAGCTCAGACTTGCATGCAGGAGGTGATACTTGCTTGGAGGAAAGAGGAGACTCTCCAAGGAGAAACTTGGAAAAAATGTTGAGAGGTGCTTCAACTTAAACTGATTTCATTATCAGAAACTACAGTGTCCCAGTCAGCCTGTTAGGTAGAATCTGTGCTGTAAAAGATGATCCCCTTCCATGTAATGATATGCAAATAACTGAGAAGCCCAAGAGTGTGTACTCTCAATCTATCCATGGCTAAGTGCAGAGCATGTTTGCTGTCCCCTGATCTAATTTTGAAGTTATCCTAGCATTGAGAAAAGCTGGACTGGATGACTTCCAGAGGTACCTCCCAACCTAAGATCTTCTCTGGTGGAGAGGGATGCGTTTGGTGATGAGTGGCATGATTAGTGGCACGGGTGGAGTTGGTTTGGGAAATATGTGTCTAACTCCCTCACTTGCAACCATTGTCACACATGTCCCAGTCAGCGTGGTGACTGCTGAGTGAAGAACATGCTGGTTTCAACCTGGATGCCTTTCTGTCACCAGTGTCATGGTCTAACTGAAGGACCTGTTTGTTGCAAGGCTAGGGCGGAACTGATGCTGTGATTGCTGAGGCGGTAAAGATCTACTGCTTCATTTTGGCTTGACACTGTAGCACATCAGCAGAGAATCAGTGTTTTTAACGTTTCCAGAAACAAGGAACTTTTCTTAAATTAAGCTATTTCTATTTGGGATAAACAAAGAGATGATGGATGAATGGTAGACCAGAAAAGTGCTCAAAAAAGATAGTGCTGGGCTTCCTGAGCAGAGGGAGAGGTGTGGGGCAGTGAGTGTTTTTGCACTTCGAGTTTGTGACTTATATGTAAATGTGCCGCTGATGATCGGGGCTGCTATGGTGTATTTACAGAAGAGAAAAGAACTATTACTTGTCCAGGGCTGCTAGTACAGTCGAGAGAGAAATGGTTATGATGACTATTTATTTCTACTCACAAGGGAAAACAGATGATTTGGATAGTTCATCACTGTCTAGTACGCAGTAATTCCATTCAAGTTGTAGATGGTCTGAGTATAACATAATATAGCAGTAGGGTAATAAAAAAATAACATATATGGGTTTTTTTTCTTCCTTTCCAAAAAGGAGCTATTGTATTTATAATTACTTAGAGCAATAATACTTTGCTGCTTTCTTCAAGATCCATTATACAAATTCCCTGCTCTGTTCTCATCCTCTTTCAAGTGGCTATATTGCTCAGCTGAGCATTTAGAATTATTTTTGCTTGGGGGACACTACAGAGTGGGATTTGCCCTATGACAGTAGGAGTGAGCTGTGTTCTGCCAGAACCCAGAGTCTGCATCTTCAGTCACCTTCTGATGCACATTGTGATATGCCACAGGGCTGCCATCAGTTACCCACAGTGGGCGCCTATTTGCGTCATTCTGTGATTTCTCTCCCACATCTTGGTGATGAGCACCTAAGTTTTGCTGTGAGACAGAGTTGGTATGTGGCTAAGTTATGTACCTGAACACAGGAATCTGTCTGCATCCCAAGCTCAGTAATATAGGCATTGCCTACATGAAGGTATTTTACCATAATTAAATATTAAGTGGACACAGTTACTCAGCTTTAATCCTATCCCAAGGGTGCTTTAGGCATCCTACAGGGATCTTAATCAAGATCATGTTACCTGTGGCATTCAAACGCTAGAGAGTGACTGCATCTTCAGTTTTCAAAATAGGAAGATTACAAATTGCCGTTTTCACTGAATGCCCCAATGCCCGGCAAGTTTGCCCTTAAGGCTGCAGAATAGGATTTTCAGGTTTCTGGAAGGAGAAGCAAGCTCAGAATTTTATTTAAATCAGACTAAACAGGAATGGTGAGGGTTTGATCCTGTTAGTTCTGAAATCTTTATCCATCATATATTCCATTTGGTAGAAAATAGTGCTTTCAGAACATTCATATTTTACATCACTGTCTCAGAAACCTTGTGTTTGATCTGAAAAGTGTGTCTTGTAACCTTACCTGTGACACTCTCACTAGAGATGTTTTATACATTACTCTAAATTATTGACATGAACCGTCCTCCTGATCTTTCATACAAGCAACATCTCATGGATATTCTCACTGGAAATGTTTTATTTTAATAGAGTAGGTAAAAAAATGGAGAAAAAAAGAGAAAACTCTTGAAATCTTAACCAGCTTGCCATGTTAGGTGAACTGCACGTTGTTTTATGTACCGTAGTAGGACATTATAAAAAATACAATAGAAGCACAAAATATATTCAAGGGATTTTTCCACTTAAACAATCTGCCTTGCTGAAGAAAGTTAACTGGTCTTCAAAGCTGTCTTCACTATTCCCAAAACTTGTTGCAGTTTATTCCTCTCAGTGATGGGCTATGCAGTGTCTAAGTTGTCAATGTCATCAGCATGTCTCAACTAAATGTAATTGCTGTTCAACCTTTTAGAGCAAAGAGGGAAAACATCACTCAAATAAATCTTTCAAGACCATATATTGCAGCCAAGATCAGGAGCTGCTCAATAGAAATGACGCCACGAGCTGCGAAAAATGGACAGCTTCCATACCGGTTCAAAAGCACCTGAGCTGCTTCACTGTGTCTGAAATAATAGGAAGGGTATGGGAACTTGTTGCAAAGGCGTTGAGAATATCTGCAGAATACAGAAGACATGTTGAGAGTATATGCAGAATGAAGAAGATGCACAAAGGCATTAAGCAAGCAGTTCTGGATTGAAGCCATTGAACTGTATTAGGAAATGGGAATGTAGAGTGCTGTTATACTGTTGGGATAATCTCCAATGTGCCAAATGTGCCAGTATGTAGCATAAGGTTGCTTTATCAAGGGTGAACCCAATTTCCTTTAGAGAGAATTTAAATTTGGGGTCAAACATTTTTTTTCTCCCCCTTCCTCTACCTCTACCACTATCAAACAATCAGTCTTTTGCTTTGATTGAATTATTCCCTCTATATTAACATTTTTTTTTCTGTAGAATTGCATTCTCTTTGCCAGTTTTGCTATTTCAAAGTATAATAATATGCAGGATAATTAATTTATTAACTAACTCATTCTCTAATTAATTCAGGATTTCTAAGCTTTTGAACCAGTAAAACAATAGAAAAAAGAAGATAAATGCTTTCTTATTAAATTAGTTAAAAGACTTACTTTTCATATGTAAAATAAGATGAATTTATGTTAGCAAGTCTGTTATCTTGTCAATGAATGGAGGATTTACGTGTCTAATATTCCTTTCTGCTCATAAAAGAATATATCATATGAAAAATGTGATTTGGAATTAGTAACAATGTAGCCTTTAGCTCATCTTCCTAGGAAATAAGGATTATATCATCATGATGTCTGTGTGTTTCCTCAACAGTCCTTCAGCCCACTAGGAACACTTTTCAACATGATAGTCACAATTCCAACCAAATCTGGTAAAAGTGTTGACCTCTAAATATTTTCCTCGAGTTTCAGGAAAACAGAATGCCTCTTGTAACAACAGGGCTGAAACTACTGCTCTGCATTGGAGAGAAGGCCGCAGGATAGGGCCGTGGAAAACCAAAATAGGCCAAAGCCTAAAGAAATCAAATCCATGTATTTGCCTGCTCACGAACAGCTTATCCACTTGACACTATACATGTTTTGCCTTTGGACCCCAGACTCCCCCTTATTTATATGTACAGCAGAAACATATGCAGAGCATTTGCTGTCTGGTTTAAAGACATGGAGTTGATAAAGATGTGTGGTGCTCCAGTTGGGTGGCAGGTAGAAGATTGGGTAATTTTTCAGGCTGTAAAAGCTAACCAAAGGGGAGATGAAGTCATTGTAGAGAGATGGATATGGACTGTTTTTTCACAACCTGTCCCAGTACAAGGAGCAGGAGGCATTATGGGACAGCCAGCAGGAGGAAGGTTCACAAGGAGGTATAGCACAGGGGTGAGTTGTGGACCTCTTCCTCTGGAATTCTGTGGATGCTAAAAACATTTATTGGGTTCATTAACCACCAGCCATGCTCCACACTCACAGGGGAGAAAAAAATCCATTGAGAGCTTCCTGGCTTAGGAAGTCCTTGAGATTTAAGTTTAGGGGCAGACGAAGCGTTCAGAATTGTTACTACTAGTTCTTAATTTGTGTGCTCTTTGATATCTGCTTCTATGTTTTGAGTATTGGGCTTTCTTTTCCACAAAATGCTTTTCATTTATGATATTTAGATTTTTTTTGCTATATACTTACTGATAATCCTACTTCTTTCAAAAGACAAATCCCTTCAGACTAATTAATTCACACTCAAAATAATGATTTTACATAACAGATCTGAGGGGTTTAGGAGTCACCCCAGAGACAGCAGCTGCCCTTCCTTACAAGCTGGAGGCAGGACATCCATTTTTGCACCATCAGCTCCTTCTAACTGCTCAAACTCTTCTTGTCTTTCTAAGTGATACATTGAGTCCACGGAACTGTTTTGGGGAGGTAATCAGGGTATGCTGCCTTGGCAGAAGGATGCCTGTGGTCCAAGCACCATTCAGGTAGTCTATAGCATTTGTACCTCTTGTAAAATATGCCACCAGGAGAAAAGGAAATGATGGGAGATTGAAATACGGATTAACATTTCCTCAGCTGATTTGAGCAGTTGCTTGGCTTTCACCATGTGCTGCTCACTCCTGTGTTCCTCGGACTGGTCCCAGATGCAGACAGGGAACTGATGCACTTGTACTTCGAGGAAACACCAGGAGTTGAGGTGCCAGAGTGATTTCTTATGGAGCTTCAGCACCTTCCGCTGGAGGGTAGGTACTGATCTGACTTTTTTTTTTGCCTTTCAATTAGTTTTAGGATTAGTTTTGTACAGGACAAGAGTGAACATGGCCCAGTTAAACCACAAATGGTGCAGCTGAAATTCCTGCATTTGGGAAAATTAAAGATCGGCATTGTAGGAATGCAAGGGATGAGCCTTACCCTGGGAAAACAACCTTCCTGATCTCGCTGTTGTCCTTCCATGTTCGGTAAGTATTGAAGAAAGGATATCAGAATAGGTGTATCTTTGGTCTAATCCAGTGTGGGTGCTCTTCAGATTTTGTGGTCTGGACACAGAGTACTTAATTGTGAGACTCATCCTTGTTGCTGCATCTGGGTGACAGCTACAGATTCTATGAGAGATTTTGGGGCTTTTTTGATAACACAGCACTGATAGCCCAGTTGCAACTGGGAATGCAACTGTACTCCAAGCATCACGATTTCCTCTGCATTCTTTAAAATAAAATGTCATAGTATATGTGAAAGTTTGAACCTGATGATTTAAGCAATCACTGAATGCCACACTAAGAGGTATATTATGTGCATGTGACATAGCTGTCCTGACAGTTAGAAAAGAGTAAATAGAAAGGTGTTCTATATTTATGGAAGCAGTCTTTGGCAATGATTAGAATTGCTTGAATAGTGCGTATAAGAGCAGTTGGAAACACCAGGCTGAACAGTAGATTACTTTTCATTTGGCTGTGTTTATGCCTCTTCACTTTCCTGTCTGCAAGTAGGCTTTTGATCCTAAGGAATTATCGGGGATGAGTCTTCTGCCTCTAGCCTGAAAGGCTTGCATTTCTAAGCATATATATAAGCACATGCATACTTACAAGTCTGGAATGATTATACTTCCATAAGAATAAAAATATTAGTAATTTACCATTCATATTCTCCATCCTAAAAGTTTTCATTCATCCAGATGAAATGATGAGAACATCCCCTAGGTCAGGTTTCATACTAATTAAATTAGCCTAATTACATTATCAGTAAGAACTTCTTAAGCATACTACATAAGTGGGTTATTGGGCTAGTCAGGTAGAGAAAAATCTTCTCTTGCTTTGGCAAATAGATATTAAAAAGTACAACCACTTTTCTTCTTTCTTTCCCTTGTATAGAAAATTGTGCCTCCACAGAAATGAGCTGTGTGCAAATGCTGATTAATGGTCATAATATGTAGAGAGGTGCGTTAGTCATATTAGGCAATCAAATAAAGGTTGAGTAAAAGCTAGAAGCATTTTTTCAACTCTTGAAAGTGAGGCTGTACGAAGATTGTTAATATCTGTTGGACATGGTTTTACCCAGTATAACGTAACTCTAAATGTGATGAGGGAGACTGTTCTTTGAGAGATTTTTCCCTGAAAGGTATTGCTAGGCAGTAGAGTGGAGCAGGTAGATGTGTTTGTGAAGCCTCAATGTGAGGATGAACTTACTAGTATGGAGATCATTACAGATGAACAAAAGGACAAGAACAAGACTAGTAATATTTGGAGAGGAAAAGCATCATAAACTAGAATAGTAATTAAACCTTGATGGAGAAGCAAATGAGAATTACTTGGTGTTTTAGAAATGAGATCCTGTATAGTAGCATTATGTAAAGATAAACAGGTACAGCTTTTTTTTAGTTTAAGGTATTAGACCAATCATGAAATTATATCAAAGAGCAATGCCTCGATGGCCAGTTTTTCCCTCTCATATATCTACACATAAATACAAATAAACATGCACACACACTCATGTGGATGATGGTGATATTGCTGACAAACTAAAATGCATTAATACAAATTGTTGATACATGATAGACCATTACATCTGCATGAGAAGTATTTGAAACGTATCAATATCAGGAAATTATTTGATCTATAACCTATATACTGAAACTAAGGTCTAGACAAAACTTTTCAGTAGTATCATGAGCAAGCTTGGGGATCTTTTGGATATTAATCAGGATACACTCCATGCTTTACTCTAATAGAGAGAGAAACCCATTCACAAACTGACAGACTTCATCTGGTTTAGAGACCTCAGTTTATGAAATATCAGGCAATCTAAGAAACTTTCCTCCTAGGATTAAAAATTATTTCCAGAAATTTTAGTCTGGCTAAATTGGCACTTCTCAAGCAAAATCGAGCTACTGTTACCGCCTGGTTTCCATAGGGTTTTGAAACAAGAGACTCACAATATCATACTTGCACTTCAAAGGCAAACACTCAGAAACATTCGTTTTGTTAACAGGCTCTGGAAAACTGATGAATCTGTTAGCACTGTGCTTTGTATCTCTGTAGGAAAGAAAGAAGAACACCCCATAAAGACTTTGTCTTTCATTTTTTTCACAATTCTTTTTTTCTGTCAGTGTTATATTATTGTCTGTCGAAGTGTTATATTATTGGTACTGTAGTTACAAACCTCATTTGGGTTATAGTCATTGTTCAAAACCATTTATTTTTTAATAGAAATACTCTGAAAATTTGCCATAAAATACAAAGGGAAGGGAAGGCATGAAAAAGCAATTTGCAGTGTAGTTTTGTGATTATCTGTTGCAGAAAATGTAGGCTTTACTGGGACTGAAGTAAAGATATGAGCTATGTAAAGAAGTCATGGACAATTAAAAGAAAATGTAGTTTCATCTAATATTCATTACTGGAAGTCTAGAAATAGCTATGCTGACCTAACTTCCCAAATGAAAGTCTAAAGAGGGAGATGAAAACTTGAAGAACTGGTTTCTAATTTCTGGGATAGGTGAGCATTTGCTGCTCCTGTACTTCTTTTAATGCCCCACAATCCCTCTTCCCCTAATTCAGATCTCTTTCCCAAACTGATTTCTCCTGTTGGGCCTTCATTCTTAAATACTTGTTCCTACTCTAAAAAAAATTAAAATGTAACAAGTCTGAAAGTAAGAATTTGCTGCCCTCTTCCAGAAATTTTGGAAGACCCTGTGCCTCGTCTGACCGATTCAGCTGCCTTGAAGTATTAGCCAGTCCTGATTAACTGCTCATAATAGTAGCTCTCTTATGAACATTTTTTGGATCTCCAGCTTGCCCATCCCGGTGACTCTGGCATGGGTTTTTTTCTGGAAATGATCACATATGGATCAAGTAGCACAGTGTTGGAAAATGCATAAGTATAGCAAGAGCATGAGTTGGCCTGAAGATCTTTCCCTTGTAAATGCTAACACATGCGAAGTAATTAGATAGGAGTCACAGGCGCACTACCTATCTCACAGGTGTATTTCCAGGCTGCACCCTACTCTAGCACTGTGCTCACCCTTCTCATAAGCTGCACCGTAAGGGCTGTGCCCCGATTGACACCAGTAATTGCACAGAATTGCCAGGTCAGGTCTGATGGAGCAGCATCAGCACTGGTCAGGCACGTCTCAGACTCTAGAGGAGAATGAGGGAGAAGATGATGTTGCCTTCCCTTCCGTGTGCAAGAAGGGCCTGTGTTCTCACCTCCCTTGCAGCACTGATAAGAAACAGATAAAGGGAAAACCCAAGCTGGGGGAAGACATACCACAAAACTTTGGCAAATTCTGAAACTGAAAACAAAGTTTAACAATGGGAAATATCAGCAAAAGTTAAACATAAGTGCTGCCATCTGCCCTGCTTGTAGCACAAAGTACAAGATGTACGTTTGGGGCTGCCAAAGGTTCAGCAGATACGTAACTCCTCTAAAAGCCCTGAAAGGCAGCACTGATGGCAGGACTGAGACAGCCTTTGGCAGGCAGAGATGTGTTCAGATCTCAGAAATGGAACCATATTGTGCATTTTGGTTGGACATGTTTGTCAAAATACTGTTTTATTGTAGCAGCAGCGGAGGCTGAGACTGTTGCTTAAGCCCCCATGAAAACACTGAAGAGTGATATATATAATTGCTCAGGAAAGAGCACAAGTCACAACCAAATAGACTGTCTTCTCCACATTGTAAATATTTATAGTTTCACACCTAGGAACACCACTCACAACCGAAGTAACCGCCCACCAGACTTTGTTAATATTCATCATGGCAAGCCAAGTAACACAACTCATAACTGGTGTGCATTTCCAATATTCATTAATATTTACATCCCTATAGGTGATCTAGTTAACATGTAAATTCGCAGTGGTAAATCATGAGACTTAAGGTTAATTTGCTGTGTGGCCTTCCAGGTTAAGTAGTATCTTCAAATAAAAGTTCAGTTATGAATTAATGTTACTATCTGCAATAACTTCCACTCTCATACTATTTAGCCTTGTAAATCACCTTGCATTGAATAAAGATTCTTCATTTGCAGCATAAATACTCTTTGTGACAAAAAATTGATGCAAAGTCATGTCTATGGCCTACTGTGGTAGCAAGACTTGTTGCATAATCATCAGCATTTTCGTTTTGAATCCAGGCATACTTGGGAGATGCTACAGACCAGATTGTGCTGGTATAATAGAGTAATAAATTATTCTTATGGTTAGCTAATATTTGATATGAACTTTAGTGACCTACTAGAGAACATCCCATGTATCTTTATTTAACTGTTAGACATTTAGTCTAAACTAGTTCCCAGAGTCCCTCTCTACTCAGTGAGGTAACCCAGCACCTGCTGAGGATGATTCATGCCCTCTACAAAAAACCCGTTTAATGCCTCTGTCAAAAATCAAAAGATCCATTTACCAACTGTGTGAGGGAGCTGTAAGAATGACTGGAGAGGATCTGGGGTGCAGATTTATCGACTGTGATTCATGGGAGGATAAAGTGGGTTTCCTTATGTGCTATTGTCCTGGTTTGGCCAGGACAGGGTTAATTTTAGTGAAGCAGGTAATTCTACACCATACTGACGTCATGCCCCGGGGCCAGTTCCGGTGGGGGGGCAGTTCGCGGGCAATTCGCCTGTATCTGGGTGAGCTCNAGCTATATATACTATATTTTTCGTATATTTTGTATTTATACTATAAACTTATCTACTATATTTTTGCCCATATGTATTTTTGGTCTCCTAAAAGTGGTTCGCAATTGTCTTACATGTAGACAAATGTGGTAATAAGAAGATGTCTCCTCAGTTGTTTCAGACTAATGAAGTGAGTAATGGAGCTCTATTTCATCTTCACAGCCTCTAGATCGCATCCAAAACTGAGGCCTGGGCTCTTCATTCTGCACACAGGCAGACTTGGTTCATGATCCCAAACAACTTCAAATAATTTCAAAATTTTTTTCAGACCCTGAAAACTTGTAACTTGGTATAAAACATTCCTACTGCCCAACTTCTAATCTTTTGAAACACATAGACAGGAACCTGGAAAAACTCTGTCTAGTGTCAAGATACTTTAAAATAAGCCAACACAAAAGAAACCTAGCAGAAAAAACATAATGCTGCTGTAATCTCTCTTGCTATAAGCATTAAATATGAGTCTTGCACCTTAATATTATCATTTTTATCTTTTCAAGTTTTCAGGAGTTATCTCCTTTTATGGAACTATCTCCTTTTTATGTTTAGAAAATACAATTCCAGTTTGGCTCCAGTGTAGTACTGTGCCCACTGTTTTTTCCCTTGAACAATTTAATCCACCTTTCTTTGTAAGGAACAACAAACCAGGAGTTAAGCTTTCAAATTTTAGCTATTAATCTCATGCACAAAACCATTATAGTGTTATTGATTGCCCTACAGTATGTGTAAAGCTGCAGCAATGAAGCTGAAGCATTTCAGAATCGGTACAAGTCTCTAAATTCTTATATTCTAACACAGAAATCTGCAGCTTTTTGGGGGTGATCTGGGTCAACAGGCTTCCTTTTCTGTATTAGAGCTGAACTGTGCTGGCATGAGTTTGGCATAGGCTGGAGATGCTGTTAAAGGGGCAAAATGCAGCTGATAGGCCAGGGATGCCCCTGGCCCAACAGGGAGATAAGGATTTGCAGCACAGTTGGTCCTTTCTGCTTACTTCCTTGCTCATCTCTTAGCCATGTCTACTCCCAAAATCTGCCCAGGTGCCACCCGTGGTATGTGATATAAATTGTCAAATCCTGCAGTAGCAGAATGATGTTTAAGCTACCAGCCACTTTATGATGCTGGTATATTAGCATGCATAAAATTAGCTAATGATTCAGATGTGCTAGTGTTCGTCCTTTTATACCCTTTTGCTTTCAAACTGATAATGCAGCAGAATCCACTCTCTCACCCACCCTCCTCTTTGGGTTTAGAAATCAATTTCCTCTTCTAAAATAAGAGTTTTGGGGTGCTAGCTAACCTTATAATAGAACAAGCATTGTTCCAAGTACCTGGTACTTAACTGGGAAAACAGAAGGGCCAAGATAGAGAAAGCAGACAAAAGCTGTGAGATTTAAATTTGAGGAACAAATGGGGTTCCTCGGTTCAGGGCTCCTCTCTACTCACTTGGCCAAAGGGATTCATATGGCTCAGTGTGGTGGGAGTGCTGTGGCATCCTGCTGTGCTGGTAGTGCATCCCTGCCCCAGCCTTAGATACACAGGCGTGTAAAACACATATGTAAATCTCAAGTGAATCCCCAGAATTATGTGGCTTTGTTCCACAAATTAACATTTACATTAGAAGGTGTAACCATCTCCTGAGGAAACTTTACTCTCTCTTTGAGGTGTTGCTTGGACTGAGTGATTGTCCTAAACTCTAGTTTATTTATTTTACCCTTCCTCTTTTATACAGGGGGAACCTTGAAGGGTGATGAAGCATATTCTGAGGCTGGAGTTAAAGTAGGGAGAAAATAAATTTTTTCCTCAAATGAGTGTTTGAAGACTCTCCCAAGGCAAGTATCATCAGCTACAAGTGTCAGTCGTATTAAGAAATGGATGGGGGGGAGAAGGGGCGGGGCGGGGGGGGGAGGTAGTAGTGCAGAACAGTTAACATTTCTGGCCACACCTCCTGAATGGCTCTTCCTGTAGGCACCAGACAGCACTAGAGGTAAATGGGAAGAATTATTTTTCAATCTAAGAGCAAACAAATTGCACAATGCAAAGTGCATCCCTTGATACTATGAGAGGAAGACTCTTGGATTTAATGATTAGTTCTGACTCCTCTAAGTGCTGGGGGAATTGCATCCATTAAATGAGGCATCAGGCACACCCATGCAGTCTGGTGCACTTAGGTCCCACCTCACATCACCAGTCAGTGCCTGCACCATAGTCTCTTTGTTGCACTGTCCCAGCTGTGTCTGAGGTGAAGACTCAGGAGTGGGAGCAAAGTTTCAGTGTTGCGTTTCAGCTGTGGAGTGAATCTCTGAATGGGAGGCCCATGCCCCCAAACCCCTTTTTGGACAGCTTGATCCTTTAATTGAGCCTAGTATTGCGTTGCCTCTGTCCATCAGTCAATACTACAGGTGTGGGGGAGGTCACAGCAGGAGAGCAGAGATTTGAGAGGTGTGTTACTGGCATGTTGGCTCTGCTGACATGAGCATTGCGCACTCAGTGAGGCCAGGCTTTCACTCACAGTTACTCAGTTTTGCCTTGCATCTCAGAGTGTAAATATGTTGCAGGTGTAAGACTTTGCAAACAAATAATCAGAAAGTAAAGCAACGTATATGTGTGTTTGGCACTGGTGATGAGAGGGACTAAGCATATCATCAAGAACATGGCAGTAGCGGATTAGTGTTTCAGCATGTCACCAATCCCTGTGGCCAGAGGAAAACTGGCCAACCTGTCAGGGCCTAGAGCCCTCCTACTACTCCAAGTGCCATGAGCACATAGCACGAAGTTTGGGAAGGAGACGTGGGGACTGCTCATAATACATATTTTTGTAGTATTTAATGAGCCAGAGAGGTTTTCTTGGAGGATGATTTATCCTCTGCCACCTCTCTGGTTTACTTCCAAATGGTATCTTAATAGCTTGTCTCATACTTGCCCCTCAATTAAGGCCTCTCCACTTTTGCCTTCATTTTCAGCACATCACTTAATTTTCCTTATTTATTTTTTAATTAATGATCTGGCACTTTTTGCCTTCTCTAAGCTCACTGCATTGAAAACTCTGTCCTTCACTACTGTTTCTTGGGAGTAGGAAAATGAAATTTGTTTTCTCCAGACAAAATTAATTTGACTCTGTTTTGTTTCCTCTCTTCTAATGAAGCCAATGTAGCTTAAATCATTGACTGCATGAAACGATTTTCTGGGATTGGATACCCTTCTTCTGTCCATTTTGGCAATGCAGTTACATTAAAGTGAGTTCTTTTCTGCTAACAATGTTTTCCTGCAGGATAAATCAATACCTGCAATAATAATTTGTGGGATTTGAACAATATTAGTATTTTCTACAGTTTTTCACAGATCTACAGTTTTTCCAGTCTCTTTTCTGCAGATCTCCCCTTGGCTATGTGCATCAGATGTACGTAGAACTCTGAAGAGCAAAGTGAGATAAACATGTAATACACATGCTCACTGAAAAAACATCAGTGTAGAAAAAAAAAAAAGGCGATGCACTCATTAGCATGGCTCTTAAGCAGATGTAATTTATTCACTTTCTCATAGGTCTGAATCATTTATTTGCTGTGATTTTTTTCAAGTAGCACTCTATTTGTAGCTGTTAGCCATATCATCAGTTTGTGAGTAGGTGAAGGTGAATGTGATGCCTGCTGCCTAATTTCCAATTATGCTTCAAATACCGCATAGAGAATGCTAGACTTTGAGTTTCCCGGGGCAGGACCTGACTCACCCCTGTAATCAGATTGCCCCAGGGCAATTCCCTCTTGGTCCTTCAGTACTACAAACCCACAGTATTCCAAGTCTTTCTGCATTACTAAGTGGGGCTGCTTCTCATTACCTCTACAGAGAGGAATGTGTTTCAGTGGCCTGAAGCATCGTCTTGTATGCTAACAGTCTTGCCGTGTGGAGAAACACACAGCTAGTCAGTCTCCAGGGGCATTACATTCTTCAGGAGACAGCTGATCACCACATGGAAGTGGACAACAACCTTCTGGGAGACCAGGTAAGTACTGAATAATTAAGACTGCTTACATGTTGATGTTAATAGCCATTCCCTTATTCACCAGCCACTGATACTACCAAAATCCAAGACCATACACAGATCAAAGAGTGACTGGGAAGACTTGAATTCTATGGAAATGAAATAAATTTTCCATACTCTCTCATTCAAAGCTGTCCATAGCATCTCATGAGATGTAGAAGAGACATCCCGTATAAATGTTTTATCCTTAGTGCAAGCCAACAGTGTTGTGCTGCTGAAGGTAGAGGTAGTTATTTGTGTTCAGCCACATGACAAAAATGATTGTCTTTTATGTTTGAATTCTTTGGTGTATTTGCCTGTTGACCAGCTACGCAAGTACAGTCCTTGAAGTACATTTTACACATTAGTCTTACCAGTTGCTTAGTACCTCTCAGCATCTCCAAGATATATTTGTGTGATTACTAAAGGTGCATGTTTGTGGTATAGTTTATTTTGGCATTAATGTAACAGTATAAAAAATAAAACACTAACAACTTTATGAATATTAATGGTAAAGTCTTGTAGCTCGTATTGGTAACATATTATTCTCTTTTGTGAGTGCTTTAATGGCTGGCTGCTTTATTCATGCAAACAGTTGCAATTCCTCGGTGTTTCACAAATATTAGCATGCATATCTCCCTATCCTCCAAAACTGTAATTCAAGTCACATCCCTCTCTAGATTTGCCTTCAAAAAAGACATCCATTTGGAGAGCAAAAATACATGACTGGGACAACTCATTGAGATGCTTTACTTAAAATACATTAAATGCTAAGCACTGACTACTGTATGAAGAGCCTGTAAGCTAGAACACAGTAAACTACCTGAAATCAGGCCCAGTTCACAAAAAAATTCACAAGGAGGAATATAACAATTTTTCAGATTATTTCTTTGAAAAGAAACAAATAATCAAACTGTCTTCTGATGCATATGCAAGGCATTAATATATCATCTGGGAACTGCTTTAACTACCGAGAACATGCTAGACCTACACTGCTGAGTCCTGTTGCATCTTCAAATCTGGTCATAGTCACTAGAGTCAGAGCAGCACCACTTTGCTTACAATTTCCACATCCACATTGCAACATGAGTCTGGGGTACATCGAAATATTTTGGAGAGGCGGAATAAAGGTGTTCACTGAACTGACCTCCAAAGTTAATGAATGTGTTAGAACATCTGCTAGGATTGGTGATTTTCAGAGTTCATGATTATAAATTTGTTTCACTGTAATAAAAAGAATTTCTACTAGGATGTGCTGAATTCAGGAATAATTAATCACAAAACTGCAGTCTTTTCAGAAAAAAACATTGAGAAAATTCAGTGCATTTAAAAAGAACTTTCAATGCTTGCCCATGAGGTGCATTGACAGGAAGAAAAAAAAAAAAAAGAAAAAAGAAAAGTTTCTTAACAAGATTTCCAGCCACTGTGTTTATTTCTCATCCAAAGCTATGACGTTGGTATGTACAATAAAGCTCTTTCAGTCAACAGAGAGTCTATATGGCCCTTCTTAGAGAATAAGAGACATTTAAGAGAATACCCAAAAACCAATATTAGTTGCCATCTTAAAAAAAATCATATAATTCCCTAATCTGCAGAATCCTGCGCATTATCCTGTTCTGCAACTTTATGCAGTTCTTTAGCTCTGTCCTTTATGTTTAATAGAGAACTATGATTTTTAGTCAGCTTCCGGTTGTGATACATTAGCAGGAACTGTTGGATCATTCTATTGCTCCAGAGCAGAGAAAATTACTATGCCTTATGAAAAACAGTATATGATTCATCTGATTTAACAGCCAGCTGATCAACTGGGAAAATAAATAAAATAGAGAAAAATATACCATGTATTGTTATTCCTGTTCTTTACCTTTACTAAAAAAAAAGATAAAAGCATCAATAAAAGCTCAAGAATGTGGAACGAACTGTACAGACATCAAGTAAAAAAAAGTCTTTGTCCCAAAATTCTAATAACCTTAGTCTCATTCTCCAATGTCATTTTCCAAACCGAGGCATAAACCCCATCCCTTTCTGTACACTCGTCTCAATGAAGCAAAGTTACAGTCTCCTAACATCAGGCCAACGTATGTCCTCCAGCTGTATCCCCGCCAGCCCACACTCAGAGCCCCAGAACTGTCCTTACAGACACATTGAGCAAGCCCATATGTCCGCACTATGCCTCCATGGGCCTGGCCTCATGTCCTGAACTGGAAACACAGGTCCCAGCATAGGCAGGATCCCTGCAGTAGATATTGTACTGGGACAACTGCACCTTCTGTGACTTAAGCCATTCTGGCAGCAAGTCCTGCATGAAAGGATTTAGGGACCATTAGTAGCTGCTTGTGTGTATCTGCCAAGGAAGTCCCTCTGCTGTAGCCATCACGTGCCCTTTTTGAGATTATTTCTGTTTTACCAGCAGGAGACAGTCCCACAGGCTTACACAAAGAATTCCCTTCCTGTAGCTTTTAAAAATAAAAGGTAGGTTTAGTCCACTGTAAAAACAAGGGGAGACAGCAAGGAGGCAAAAGTACTATTTGAACAGAAAAAAATGGCATTTTCATTAATAAAATTGTTGTAGCTCTGAGAGTGGGTTTACAGCATGGACTTGCAATTTTCCTTCAGTATTCGTTGTAACACCCCAGCCCCTGCCATTAACACTGCTACAGATCTTCTAGGGACTAACAACAGATGATCTCATTATATGCTATTTAAAGCAAAATATGGCAAATACTTCCAAACTTGTCCTTGTATCTACTGCAAGCATAAAAAGAACTAATTCATCATGAGTCTCTCTCTCAAAATGAGAGACATGGATTGAGAAACAGATCTTCACCAGTAAAAATCTCTGGATGTGCCCTAAAATGACTCACCAATACATGAACTAGTGCCCTTGTGTGAAGAAATTTTCCTAAGGCCCAGTTTGGCTTCATCATTCCAGCAGAAAGAAAGATAGACCTACAGCGACAGAAACAATGCTTGCACTTCAGGAAACAACTGACAGGAAGTGAAGCTGGCCCTAGGAAGGTTGTAGGAACCAAAACAAGAAAATAAACTGTGTGTGGACTCAGCATGTGTGGCAAATACAGAAACCATCACAACTAAAACCTCTTTCCTAAAGTGGTCCTTCTTAAGTTCTTGACTCACAATTTGTTAGCTGGGCAATTTGGAGCTACTTTCAGTAAGTCTCAGCATTAGGTAAGAAAGTGTTATCTGCCTTAAAGCTTGTTTCTTGCTGAAGGCCAGCATTGTATACTATAATAGCGCTGTCTTAGTGGTCTTGTTACTGGTAGCTGAGTGTGAAGCATCCTAGAAGACTCTAGGCCCTTTCTGTCAGTGTTCTGCATGAGGGCTTGGACTAATCCTGTTACAGATAACCTTGATCCTTGGGGCCCCAAAGGCACAGGAAGAAGACTTGTACAGCTGACCTGCATACTCTTCTTTACAAGAAGCAGCATATCTTCACTATGTGCTTTTCATTTCACCTGGATGTCTTCATACATTTTTTTAAGGACACACAGATTCCTCAGTATTTCTGTAATTTCTATACTCCATGCGGTATATGCTGTTCTGGAAAGAAGTATTCAGGAAACATTGACATAATGAAGCCTTCATTCTTCACTTATCCACTGGGGAGAAAGAAGTAGCACTTGGAGGATTGCAGCAAATTTATCTCAGAGAGGTTTTTAAAAGCACTTTTTCTTATTCTGTGAAAACTAATTTCACGAGGGAGCTCAGAGTAGACTCTTGCCATACACTGTGGTAGTTGAGAACTTTGCTTACTCATTCTGGAGATGATAGTACTAAATTGAGGCAAATTGTTTTGGTTTTCAACTTTGGAAAGGCATTTTTTTGCACTGTTGCGATCAAAACATTACAGTGCAAAGTGAGACAGCACCTTGAAAGAAAAGCTGCTGCTGAGCTGCTTGACAAAGAAAGCAGGAGAGCCAAGATTGCTGGGAAAGGATTTTTGTTTTAATTTTGTGAACTCATAATGAAACATATATGAAATGAGTTTTTGGAAAATAAATGCAGGTTTGTCAGCTAAAATTCTCAGAGGCTTTAGTTTTATAATTCAAATGGCCCAGATTTTAGATTAGTGAAACCTCATTCAATACTTCAGTGCTTGAAGGTACCCATTTGTTAAAATTGGTTAAACTAATCTTTACAAAGAAAAACAGGTGGCAACTCTAATTTTTGACAATTCACATTTGCACAACTCTTGTCAACTTGAGTAGAACATTTACTTCAGCTGTCTGAAGAGAAAATCAGATCTTTGAATTTAGTCTAAATGTGTAAATTTTATAAACTGGTTCCGTTAAACAGCAAACTGAGTTGAGAATATGTGGATTACAGCTGTACTTGAGAGAGAGAATTAGAAAGAAATTCCTCAAGACAAATGGGCTTGAATAAAGAATCATTGTAAAGATTTCTGGAGAGATTTGATTTGGCATTATATCTCTGTTCTGAAAGGAATTATGATAGTCTAAATAGTATCACTTCGGTATTGTTAAACAATCACTTCGGTATTGTTAAACAAAGTGCCGTAGTTGAATGGTAGAGGACCAAGGAAGCTTCTTTTGTTCACTTTAACATCAAAAGCTTAAAGTAAAAATGTTTACGCAGTTTTGAAAGACAGAAGTCTGCCACATTGCAAAATGTTGAACATGTTCCCCAACAGTTAAATGGTTGTGAAACCTTTAATAATACGGACACTTTCACTGTGACAAGCACTAATGTGGTAATACATGAGTAACTCACCCATCTTTAGTGGTACACTTACAGGCCTTGTGCAATGAAGCAGCGGATGGAAAGAGTTTTAAAAGCTAGTTGGTTGAATCCAATTGAAGCAGTAAGAAGCTTCAATTTAGCTGTGAGCTCTGCAATTATAGTGTTTTGCTTCAGCTGTCCAATGGGTTACCTTGCACGTGCCGTGTGTTAATTTTTAGCTAGTTGATATATAGGTCTAGATCTTCAAAGAAACTTCATTGTTGACTGATGTGCCTCAGTAAGAGTGTCAGTGTGTGTCCCGCTGAGCCCAGGTCAGAGTACTCTCTTGTCTCCACCAGAGATGCGGGGATCCAGATGTCACTGAGGAAATGAACCTGATTTTCAATGGCTGAGCAATCACTGAAGGGGAAGGAGTACCAGAAAAGTGTTCATGTGGAGCTGGACAGAGTGTCTGGCACCTCTTTTGTGAGGACAGGTGGATGTGGGGTCCTGGCTGCTCAGGGGCATGAGATGCCTCTCTACTGCTCCAAGTGAGGTGCCTTTGTTTTGGAAAGAGATAAGTCTTACAGACATCCTCATAGACGTTTCTCATTAACTAGCTGAGATGACTCAAAACTCAAGGTCCTGGCTTCTCATTATCACAAACCTGTTTGCTGTACACAGAAAGGAGAGTATAAGATACTTCAGTCATGGCTGAGACTTCTCCAGGAAGGTGGAGGCCAGGTCCTATGTAACTGAATCTAGGAGATTTTATGTCTTATGTCAGATCTAGTCCTGTGTCTAGAATAATTTTTTAGAATAATTTTAATTGTTGCAACTTATTACTTGTAAGATATTCCCACAGGCAATGTCTCTTATAAAGAGGTTTTTCTTTTTAATCTACAGAAGCATCTCATTGCACAGATCTTATTTAGAGAAGTCAGTCTCTGCAGAGGGTTATTTATTTTTAGTTTATATTAAGCATGCTATTTTTGTATAACATGCAGTTTATTTCTCCCCCAAACACACTTACGAACATATGGGTTACTGGCCTCTCTAATACATGTCGCAGAGAGTATATTGCATGCTGGGAAACTGTAGAAATCTGTTTTCTTCATTTCTAATATCAGATATTACTGTGTTGAGCAATGACAAAAATTAATTTTCGTACTTTATTAGTAGCAAGGAACAGTTTAATATGTGATTTTAAAAGCAATTACATTTATGGATATAATGTGGAAAAACCTTTTGGATGGAAAAGCGTATCTTGTACTGAGAGAGAAATTGCTGACTGATGTCAGGATTAAGTCTCCCTGGGGATATGGAGTGGTTTACAAAGCTTCCCACACTCATGTGAGGAGGACCACCGCCCTAACAAGAGATATGTTGTTCTTTCATCCCTGCAGATTTTCTTCCTGTAAAATTAACCTAAATGCAGATAGCACTTCTCCCTAATGATAAGTCTTAAAGCTCATCTTCAAAACAGGACATCATTTCTGCAAAATTTTAAGATAAAATAACCAAGATAGATGTGAGTCTCAATAAACTGTGACATGATACTGTGCAGAGGTACCTTCACGTATCTGTTTTGCGTCAGGGTGATGGGGTCTGGTGGTGCAGGATTCTTTCAGGATTTTGGTAAGAAAGGTACAGATACAGGTGCTGTAATAAAATTGCTGTTTTAATTTGGTAGAATAGAAAGAGGAATATAGATAGCAAGCAAATCTTACGTCCCTTCAGATGCTGGGGATTCTGCTTTCATGCAGAATTGGACAGACTCTGGCTGCATTTTCCAAAGGCACACTGTGCAGATCCCGTATATGGAGACTTTCCTCCTCCCTTCCCTACAGTGCTACCTTTTATTGTTTGTAGCAAACAAAACCGTATACCTTCTCCTGTCTTTCAAAATACCCACCAGTGTGGAGCACAGGCTGGCACAGCATGTTCCAGCACATTCCCTTAGAGCAGCTACTTATGATAACTAACATAGGGACTTCTCAAGCCCTCAGTACAAGGCCAAATAGAGCAGATGATATGTGTTGGGGGTTAGATTTGT
>VZZY01021561.1:23599-47166 GCA_013400335.1 Eurystomus gularis | reverse complement strand
CCGGTGTGGGACCCGCCGGTGGCCCCGGGGGGGGTCCGGGGGTGCCGCTGCTGCCGGGCCGGGGGGGGTTTTGTCCAGTGGTGGGGATGGTCCAGGACACCCTTTGGTAGCGCCCGGTTAATCAACAGGGCGCGGTGGCTAAATGAGTTATAATTAATTAATTGGTCGATCATTAGTAGTTGTTTTGTAAGCAGCCTGTGTGGGCAGAGGAGGGGGAGCGATGGGGGGGCTGGGGGGGCATCCCGGGGCCAGACCCCTGCCAGGTCCCCGTCCGGCATCACCACGAGCTCCCACCAGTGTCACCAGGCTCCCACGCCTCGGCGGGGGGGACCCAGCCACGCCACCCCCTGTCTCCTCGCCACATGTTCGGTGGTTGCAGTCCGAATTTTAACAACCCCACTCTTGGCTGGGGGGAGACCCTGGACCCTTGGCTCTCCCAAGGCTCCTGAGATGTCCCAAGAGGGACACCCATCCCCACGTCCCATTTCAGCCCTGAGTGGGGACCCAGCTCCCGGCTGGGGAGCAGCGGCCGTGGAAGCAAACACCGTGTGGGCAGCGCCGTGACCCGTCCCCCTGCTCCCACCCGTGGGTGACAGCCCCCCGCCCATGGGAGCTGGGTGAGTCCTCCTTAGCGAGAGGAGAAGAGCCGGGCGAGCTCCTCTCGGGCGAGCAGGCTCCCATCAGTGCCCTCTAATAGCGATCCCATTATATCCTGTAAAATGGTAAATTAGATCATAGCAGCTCCAGCTCCGCTGCACGCTGAGGAGCATTCCCACCCAAAACGTGGGAGGGTTGGACGCGGGTACCCGCGGCGGAGGGAGCGGGAGCATCTTCCTCTTGCCCATGGCACCCGGGAGCGTCTCCTCTCGTTCCTTTTGGCGCTGCCAGGGTTTGGTTTAGTCTTGGAGAGGGTGGCTTTGGTTGGTTTTATCGGAACGCGAAGGAGGTTTTTCGCTTATGAACTACTTTAGGAAGCGCGGGGCAGGGAGGGATGGGCGCAAACGTCGTCCTGCTCTGCTGCGGCTGGAGATGTTGGGGAATAGGCAAGATGGTGGGTTCATACCGCAAAGAACCTGCCAGCGTGGAACCCCGTGAGCGAGCAGTGCCGGCGTTCCTGACGGTTATTTGACCTTCATTCTTTGTGGATAAGTGGCTCCGGTTCAGCATCTGCTTGAGCAGGTCACCGTAACGCCAGCCGAGTGGTCACCGTGCTGGTTCTGCCAGGCCAGGGCTGGGCTGGAGCTGGGGGCTCCTGCGGGGTTTCTTGCCGTTGTTCCCCCTTCCCAGCTGGGTGTCTCCTGACCCGTTGAGTCTCCAAGAGCACAGCTCCTGTCCCCTGCCCGCAGAGCTGCCCAGCCATGGGTGCACCAGCATGTGAAGTGTGCCAGATCCTGCTCGGGCCTGCTTGTGGTTGAGGCCAGCAGAGGTTTTGTTGGCAGAACGTTGCTGGATGGCCAAGATGTACCACAAGCACCATGGTCCCGTCCTTTGTACCCTTGAGATGAGTCATGGTCTCCGCTGAGGTTCCTAAGCCCTCCCTGTGGGGCTTGGCCTTGGGGACAGAGGACTGTGATCTGGTGATGAGCATTTTCCCATTGTCCTGCTGTCCCACATTTTCCTTCTCCGGCCCCATGGACAACTCTTCTCCTCCTCCTCCTCGGTCCTTCTCATCACAGTGACATTTGTGTGGGGAGAGGGACCCAGCTCAGTCCACCTGCGGCCAGGCGCAGCTTTCCCTAAAAAAACGATTCCTGCCCAGAGCGTGGTGGGATGGGGTGGAAGCACGCGGCCGATCAAGAAGGTCCTCACTGGAGAGGGTTCTGTGCTTGGAAAACCGGGTCCCTCACGGCTGTCCTTCACCTGGTCGCGATGGAGGAGCACGGATCTCTGCCCCCAAGAGAACCAATGTGTCATGGGGTTCCATTCCTAAACTTTACATTACGGAGGGGAAACATGATTTTACATTTTCCTGGTCTCAGTGTCCGCCCAGCGTTTGGGTGATGGCGTTTCTAAGCATTCCAATTCTGGGTATTCCTAACGAAGACCCAGAAACAAAGCATGAGCGTCCTCCCTAAACATCTCTTTGCAAAGCGCGTGGCCTCCGCGGTGCCCTCGTGCCACCACCATCCTCCTGTTCTACTTGTACAATGTTCTCCCCAAAATGCTGTGGTTTTTTGGTACAGAAGTGAGCGGGGTGGGGAGGCTGCTCGGCTTTGAGCTGCCAGGTCTCCTGGCTCGCTGGGAACGGTCTCAATGGGAAGAGAAGCCTCGTCTCCCACCCTTCCTTCCTTCCTTCCTCCTCCTCAGCCCCCGCTGATCTCACAGCAGAGAACCCGGGGGAGATGGGCAGTGTCCATGTTGCTCCTTTGTGTAGGGCGAGGAGAAACGCTTGTGGAAGTTTCATGTGAAACTTCTCAAGACTTGCTCTGGAGATAAACCAGAGAAAACTGGGTGCTGGGGAGCCCCAGGGCCAAGGAGAGACAGGTACCTCCTGCAGCCCTGGGCTCTGCCCAGGAGCCTTGAAGGCCACCAAAGTTGTACAAATGGGTTTGAAACCACCAAACTCACTATTTTTACTTTGAAGCAGGCAACGCTCTCCTCAGGGCTGAGGTTACACTGGGTTGGTGTGAGTCAGCGGGAGTGGGATGAGGAACTGAGAGCCCAGGGGTCTTGAGGGTGGCAAGTTGGGGGGACGGGAGCGTGGCAGAACATCTCAGGGTTGCTGGGGGAGCCGAGCTGGCAGGACCCGGCTGACACAGAGCATGGTCACCTTCCACACACGGGACCTGTGCGGTTTCTGGAGGGGTGGTGGATGAAGGAGGGTCAGGGCGTCACTTGCGCTGGTTACCAAGGGTTGGGAGGTCCCGGAGCTGCTGAGCGAGGGGCTGCTGGCACAGCGCGGGGTGGTGGGGAGCAGGAGTGCCGAGGTTTGGCACCGGGCCTGGCACTGCTCAGCAACACACAGCTCGGGTGAGACGGGGTGAGCAGGGCATCGGTGAAACCCCGATTGACCCCCAAAAGTGGTGCTTGCTTTGCCAGAGGAGGGAGAGCGCAGCGCGGTGCAGAGCATGGTGCCGGTGGCGTTCCGGGGTGGGAGCTCAGCAGTAACCTCCAAAGGAGGAGAATTTGTAACTGGGCTTCACCTGAGAAGGTTAAAATTGAACTGAGGCAACCAAGAGCCAGACCTGAGCATTGCTGCGGCAGCTCAGCTTTGGGATGTGGCCACGGCGGGAAGGGCGACGGGTGGGGGATGCTGCTCCCTGAATAAAGCGGGAGGGACGATGCTCCTGGAAACACCACAGAGTTTTCGGGTAGGGGGTGGTTCGGAGGTGGGCACGGCACAGGGGATGGGGACGGGACTGATAAACCCTCCCCAGGAGCTGGCGGCAGTTTGGGGCCACAGTGGAGAAAATCTGTCCGGGTTTTGTGGGAAACGCTGGTGAGGACAGGCAGGTGAGCAGGTGGATTTTGGTGGAGAACATGGAATACGAGGAACCGAGATGGCTTTAGGAGAGCAGCAACTAAGCGGGTGTGTAGACAGTGGAGTGGGACCAACGACCCCAGAGCAGGTTTGGTCTGTGCTGCTGACGAGGAGCTGCGGGTGCTGGCGTGAGGAGCTCGGAGGTGACCTGGTGGGTTGGGGACCCCCCAGCCAAGGCTGGAGGAGGGGGCAGAATCTGGGGGGGAGCTGGGGCAGCACCAAAACCCACCCTGGGAGCAGGGCACTGGAAAGGGCTGGGACCAGGTTGTTGATGCCAAACACTTGACACCGCTCAACGGTTCCCACTGCTGCATGTGCGCCTTTGCACCACGGGCTGGGGGGCTCGGCGCTGCCGCGGTGCCTGGCAGCTCCGTACCCGGGTTTGGAGACTTCATTACCGCAGCGGGAGAAGCAACTTCCAGCGCAAGCGTGTGTTAAATGGATGCTGTGACGCAGAGCGATTGAAACGGGTGAATTTAGTTGGAATCCAAACTCCATTCTTCGCGTTCCCCCTCTCTCCTCGGCACGTTTGGCGCCCTGGCAAGCACCACGCGTCCCGCTCGCACGCGGAGCCCACGAGCGACGGACAAAGAGGCTAAAGGAAATGTCAGGCAGTCCTTTAACGGCGTTACCTCGGCACGTTGATTTGGGGAAGAACGTGTTTGAGCTGGGAAGCAGCACGCGGCCACCTTCATTGTTTTACTTCCATGCCCAGCGTACGTGGAAGCGAGTTTGTGCACCCGCCGTGCGCCCGGCAGCGCCTGCGGCTCACAAGGGGAATTTCGTGGTGCTACGGGCTGCGGCCACAGATGGTTGGTGCAGAAATGAAGTCATCTGGGCTTGCTGCTCGTCCGTCCAAAGCCTTTCACGTCCTCCCCTCCGAGGTGTTGCCATCTCCCACCACTGGCACCGCAGCAGGGCCCGGTGCTGCCGGACCCACCCGATGGCACCGCTGGGCTGGCGAGAAGCCACGCTGGGCTAGAGCCCATGTTCTGCCCATGGTCGTGAGTGACCCAAGGAGGAAGAGGAGGGGGAGGAAGGACGTGCTGAGCTGCAGGAGGAAGAGCATTCGCCAGCTGCCTCTAAATTTATCTTTCCTGTTCCTCGTGTCCTTGTGTGGTGCTGGTGGTGCCGGGTCACCTCGCCCCTCTCCGACGCCTCACGCCCAGCCGGTTCCCGCGCGCTCTGCCCTGCCGCTGCTTTTCCTTTCCCATTTTGAATGCTCTGTGCTCGCCGTTGGTGTTTCCCCTTCCCTCGCCCTCCGTCTGTTCTCACACCCCTGCGCTGAAGCCGCTGTCTTGGGGCAGCCCCAGCCGGGGGGTATCTCAGTGGGCTCAGCACGGCCAGGATGGAAGGAAGGGGTGAGCTGGAGGACCCTGTTGGGATGTTCTCCCTTGGGGTGGCTTTGGTTAACATTTACTAGGCGGTTCTCTCCTGGCAGCCCATGCCAGCACGCTGGCATCACACCCTCCCCAGCCCTCCCCAGCCCCCAGTGCCAGCCACAGCTCCAGTTTCAACGCTGGGGACACTCTGAGCAGGGATTTTGGCCGTAAGGTGCCCACCAGCGTGGAGCTGGCAGCAGGAGCCTGCCCAGAGCAGCCTGGCCGTGCTCGCCCTGGACCTTGCTGGGAGATGCTGAGTGTGGCTGGTGGATCAGGGGTGTCCAGGGCTGGGTGGCTGCTCCTGGGAAGCATTAGCTGTTGTAAGGACGGGTGTTCTGGGGAGCTGGGTCCTGTTCCCAGCCAAGACCCACATCCATGGGGACTCTGGGATTCTCCTTCCTCACAGAGGACATTCTGCTCTTGAGTGCTGACCCATCAGCCAACTAAAGTAGGGGCACCATAAAATCATAGAATCATGGAATCATTTAGGTTTGAAGAGACCTTTAAGACCATTGAGCACTGCCAGGGCACCACTAACCCATGGCCCTCAGCACCACACCTCCACGGCTTGGAAACCCCTCCAGGGATGGGGACTCCACCACTGCCCTGCCCAGCCTGGCACAGCCCTTCACAGCCCTTCCCACCAAGAAATTCTGCCTCACCTCCAACCTCAGCCTCCCCTGCTGCAACTTGAGGCCGTTTCCTCTTGTCCTATTGCTTGTTCCTTGGGAGAAGAGCCCGACCCCACCTGGCTCCAACCTCCTGTCAGGGAGTTGTGCAGAGCCAGAAGGTCTCCCCTGAGCCTCCTTTGCTCCAGGCTCAACACCCCCAGGTCCCTCAGCCGCTCCTCACCACACTCCTGCTCTAGACCCTTCCCCAGCTTCGTTGCCTTTCTCTGGCCACGCTCCAGCCCCTCAAGGTCCTTCTCGGAGTGAGGGACCAACTTCAACATCTCCCTCCTCTGCACCAAGCACAATCTTTTTGTTTCTTGAGCTGTCTGAGTGTTGCCATTCCCAGGCGTGGTGACCTGCCCTCCTTGGTTTACCCCTTGGCTTTGCTCCGGAGGTTTATTTGCTCTCGGTGTTTATCTCCATGGCTCTTTTCTCAGCATTTATTCCCTGTGGCTGTTTTTTGTTCACCCTTTGGCCCTCTCTCACCAGTCACCATTGCAGGGTTTGGGGGAGCTTCAGACGCAGGACCTGGGTTTATCAGGTGCCCTCCAGAGAAAAATGACTTTCTAGAAGACAGATCCATGGGCAGAACTGGAGGAGCCTTTCCTGCCGGCGCTGACAACCCTCTTTACTGGCTTTCTTCTCCTCCTTCCCTGTTTCACGGGCTTCTGAAGCCCGTTGGGGTAATTGCAGAGTTCGTCTGCGGAGAGAAGCCGTGATTTACGGGGGCTGGAGTGGTTTGGTTTCGTTTTGTGACTATCAGCAAGGGAGACATACGAGCAAATGATTTCAACAGCCGAATATTGTGTGTGTTTGTGGGACTTTCCTGCTGTAAGAAGAAAGCGTGGAGCGTGGGCTGGGGTGAAGGCAGGTCTGGGGTGGCTCGGGCAGACCCGGGTGCAGCCGGCCCTTGGTGCTGCCAAACACCAACAGAACCAGCCTTGCAGATAACGCATCAAATATTTATCAAGATGAGTAAAGAGTACAAACGTTCCAGCCCTGCTCCGCCATGGCCCATGTCTCCCCAGAGAGGGGAGATGCTGTAAGCCCTGTGATGTTCCTCCAGACCTTTGCTTTCCCCCATGAGACAAGCAGCCGTGGTCCTCTGGCTGCGTCTGCGGCGTGGAGAGGTCGGTGCTGTTATGGCCCATCGCATGGGCCATGGACCCATCCTGGGTGAGAACATGCTGACCACCACCCCCAGCACCAGGAACCCAACTGCTCTGGCAGCACAGAGGTGTCCCCAGGGACCATCTGCTGGTCCCTCTGCTCACAGCTGCTCCAGTCTGGCACTTCTCAGGGCTCGGGTTTCAAAATCTTAAGTTTCTGCATCCCTGAGGTCACCAGGAACGTGAGGGACAGCAGATGTGGGATCCTTGGGGGCTTTCTGCAGGGATCACCTGGACGGGTTCCTCACTGGGGTGTCTGAACTGGAATAAAAAGTAGCTCAGCTTAAAGCGAAAAAGAAAATCCCCCAACTTCCCCCTCTCATAGACTCGGAAATCCCGTATGCAGCGTTCTCGCCCAGAGCCCTGGTCCTGCAGCTGCCGCGCGTTCATTGTCCCTCGTTAGTGCCTTCCCGGCTTGACGAGGCCTTTTCCACCTCAGTCACTGACTTCACTGCCTCAAACTTTACCCGTCACCCTCTTGGCCTGGTCATCACCTCCGCGCTGGGGGTTTTTTTCCTTTAATGACTGGTATTTTGGAGCAGACCCTCTGATTTCCGCACCCTCCCCAGGGGTTTGAACCCTGTGGAGCAATTTGGAGGAGGATGGGGTGGTCTGGAGAGGAACCTCGGGCACAGCGCCCACAGTGGGCACCGAGCCCCTGCTCTGGGTGGACACAGCGGCCTTTGGTTCGTCCCCAAAACCTGGGGCAGAGGAAGCTCTTGGCGCTGGCTGGGACGGATGCTCACAGTGCCCTGGAGCTGGGCAGACCCACCTCTGTCCCCTGGGCTGCCATTCCTCTGTCCCACAAACCCGACCTCGTTGCGTGTGCTCACTCAGCAGGTCCACCCGCCTGGCCAGCGCTGCCAGGCGATGATGGATTTCCCACGTCTGCCTTCACATGATCACTTCCTTGGGTCAGTCCTGAGATTTTGAGGGCTGGAGCCCCTCTGCTGGAAGGTCAGGTTGAGAGAGTTGGGCTTGTTCAGCCTGGAGAAGAGAAGGCTCCGCGGAGACCTCCTGGTGGCCTTTCAGAACTTCAAGAGGGTCTACAAGAAAGATGAGAAGGGACTTTTTACAAGGGCTTTTTGTGATGGGACAAGGGGCGATGGGTTCAAACTGAAAGAGAGAAGATTTAAGTTAGAAATTAGGAAGGAGCTCTTCACTCTGAGGGTGGTGAGATGCTGGCACAGGTTGCCCAGGGAGGTTCTAGATGCCCCATCACTAGATGTGTTCAAGACCAGGTTGGATGGGTGTTTGAGCAACCTCGTCTAGTGGGAGGTGTCCCTGCCACGGCAGGGGGTTGGAACTAGATGATCTTTGAGGTCCCTACCAAACCATCCTATGATTCTATGATTTCATAAACTGCCGCTGGCAGGGACCCTCTGCCTGGTGCCTCCACCCCCCCGGTCCTGACCAACACGTTCCAAACACTCATCTTTCTGACCCGCTCAGCTGCTCGGAGCAGGATCTGAAACACTTTGGACCTCAGGGATCTGAAAGTAACATGGTGATGGCAGCTGGGTGGTCGGTTCTGCTCCTGAAATGGTGCAACATGTCCCATAAGGCTGTTACTGGAGAAATAGCAGAAGTGGGGTGTTCCCAGAGTGCCCAGCCTGGTTCCTGGCATGGGTGGGAGGGGGTCCAGTGGCTTCCCAGGTGCTGCCCATGCCCCTGCCTGTATCTGCCGACCTGCTGTGGAGAGTTTCCATTTCTGCCTCCTCTCACCCATGGGCTATGGAAAATCACACCCGATGTGTCGTGATGGCCAAAACTGGCACGAAGTGTTTGTTTTTAACATTTCCACCTTCATGGGTGGTGTCCCCCCTGAGCTCTGCAGGGAATGTGTTGTGGGTTGCTCCCTGAGATATCGAGCTGAGAGGTCCCACGTTTCTCTGCACTGCTTTGGCCGCACTTCTCCTCGTGAGGGCTTCTCGGGATCTTCTTCCTTCGCTAAGAGCAAACCACGGCCGGTGCTGGGCTCCGGGATCTCCCAGTGGCTGCTGGATCACAAGGGACACTGCGGTTGGTAGGACACTTCTCCATAGCAGAACAACCTGAAAATCTGAAGTTCATGGAGGTGTCAGGTCCTGCCCTTGGGTCACAACAACCCCCAGCAATGCTCCAGGCTGGGGCAGAGCGGCTGGAAGGTGCCTGGTGGGAAAGGACCTGGGGGTGTTGGTCAACAGGCGGCTGGAGATGAGCCAGCGTGTGCCCAGGTGGCCAAGAAGGCCACCAGCATCCTGGCTTGGGTCAGCACCAGTGTGGGCAGCAGGAGCAGGGCAGGGATTGTCCTCCTGGACTGGGCACTGGGGAGGCTGCACCTCAAATCCTGGGGTCAGTTTTGGGCCCCTCACTCCAGGAAGGACCTTGAGGGGCTGGAGCGTGTCCAGAGAAGGGCAACGAAGCTGGGGAAGGGTCTAGAGCAGGAGCGTGGTGAGAAGCAGCTGAGGGACCTGGGGGTGTTGAGCCTGGAGCAAAGGAGGCTCAGGGGAGACCTTCTGGCTCTGCACAACTCCCTGACAGGAGGTTGGAGCCAGGTGGGGTTGGGCTCTTCTCCCAAGGAACAAGCAATAGGACAAGAGGAAACGGCCTCAAGTTGCAGCAGGGGAGGTTGAGGTTGGAGGTGAGGCAGAATTTCTTGGTGGGAAGGGCTGTGAAGGGCTGTTTGAGGCTGGGCAGGGCAGTGGTGGAGTCCCCATCCCTGGAGGGGTTTCCAAGGCGTGGAGATGTGGTGCTGAGGGCCAGGGGTTAGTGGTGCCCTGGCAGTGCTGGGGGAACGGTTGGACTTGATGATCTGAAAGGACTCTTCCAACCAAAACAATTCCCTGAGTCTATGATTTTATTAATATAAAAAACCACATTAAAATTGTTTCTAAAGGCGGGGGCAGCAACAATCTCAAAAGCGAGACCGCTGTCCTGCGGCCAGCCCCTCTCCTCCCGTTCCTTTTGGGGTGGCACACCCACATTTGGGTTGTTTTTCCCTTTTACGACCAGCCAGCCAGGTTGTCCTCACCAGGGCGCTTCAGCTCCTTCTCCCGTGTCCGCTCCCCTGACCTCCAGCCCCTTTTATGGCTCCGCTTTGAGGTCTGCGCAGTTGATGATTAACCGGGGGGTGCTGAGCAGGAGCGATGCCACCGGCTGCTCTCTGGGCTCCTGTGCAGGGACATCGTCCCCCTGCTCCAGGCTCACCTCCCACCCAGGTCGGCTTTGCCCCCAGACAATCCCAGGTCCCACAGGCTGCCCACGGATCCTGCCATGCCCATGGCCTCTTGCGCAGTGTGTCCCCCAGGACCCGGCTGTCCTCATGGGCTCCATCTTCGGTGTTTTCTTCTCAGGGCATTTTTACGTTCCCTTTGTCCCACGGTGCAAAGCCTCTTACTGTGCTTTTGGTTCTTAACATGGAGGGGGGGGCTGTTAACCCCCCACCTCTGCTGAACAGGACAAGACCATGCTGGGGTTTGCAGAGAAGAGAAGGCTCCAGGGAGACCTTCTTGGGGCCTTTCAGGACTTCAGGGAGCCTGTCAGAAAGATGGGGATGGACTTTTGAGCAGGGCCTGTTGGAACAGGACCAGGGGTGATGGTTTGAAACTTAAAGAGCGAGATATAGACCAGAGAGAAGGAGGGAATTGTTGTTGCTGAGGGTGGTGAGAGCCTGTCCCAGGCTGCCCAGAGAGGTGGTGGCTGCCCCATCCCTGGCACCATTGCAGGTGAGGTTGGCCGGGGCTCTGAGCAACCTGCTCTAGTTGCAGGTGTCCCTGCTCTGTGCGGGAGAGCTGGACTAGATGAGCGTTGAAGGTCCCTTCCCACCCAAACCATCCTGTGATTCTATGATTCAATGTTCTCCAGACCCCAGCTGGATGGTGCTGGGGTCTGGAGAACAGGACAGTGCTGGTGTTTCAGCCCCATTGCCTGCCGCTGGCAGGGCTCTCATCTGCGGGGGGTTTGTGGTCTACAGGGTGAGGGGGCTGCACCAGCACCATCCCACCCTTCGCTCCCTGGCACCCTCAGTGCCTCACCCAGAATCAGGCCCTTGTTTTTTGTCCGTCACAGCCGTCCTTCATCGTTCTTTGCAAGGTTTGGGGTTTTGACCTAGATCTTTTCATGGCCATACTCATTTCTCCCGACCTGTTCTCCCTGGGTTTTTCTCCACGGCTTTTCCCGGGCCGGCGCGGTGGTGGTGGCTTTTCATCTGGGGGACCCAGTGGAGAAGACCCGGAGCCCCTCTGTGCGGGATTTCACTCGCTTTTTTTTTTTTTAAACATATCTGCATGTGCGATTTCTGGGAGAGGTATTTTTAAAAGTAGCTCGGCGTCCCTTTCAGGGAGTTCGCAAAGAGCAGATTTATTTTCTGCTGCGCTGAGAATTAACTCCCCTTTTCTTCCTCTTCCCTCTGCCCCCGCTGGAAAGCGAGAGAATGCAGAAAAGAAGAAAGGATTTACATTGTGGTGGTGATTGGCACCGGCTCTGAATGAGAGGTCATTTCATCTGGCTGTTTCTTTTCAAGCGCTCTCTTTTCCATGCGCACTGTATTCAGGCTGGGAGCATTCTTTCTTTTCAAAGCTCCTCTGTCTGTCTCTCTCTTCCCCCTCCTTTATTTTTCATCCCTTTTCTTTACTTTTGCCGTCCTTTCATTCTGTTTTTCTCCACCCCCTTGGGGCTCCATTTTTTTTCTTTCCTCTTTCCTCTATTCAGTTCCTTTTTTTTTTTTTCTCCCCGCATCTCTTTTTGAATAGCTCTTCTATTTTCGGAGAGGAAAAGGGACTATGTCGAAGAGGAGCCGTTGCAGCAAGGAGGAACTTGAAAGTCTTTCTTTCCCTGTTTATTTCACTCAAAAGCAAAATTGTTTTGTGAGGGAGAGGGAGGTTTCTGTGGCTGTGAAGTGGGGCTGGGCTCTCTCCTGGTTCCTCCAGCACCACCGGTCCCCAGCTGGCGGTGAACCCCCCATGGATGGTGGGCAGGTCTGCGGGTCGGTGGCGGCTTGGCCGGGCGATGGGGGCTCATCCCAGGAGAAGGCTCGGGCAGGGCCACCACAGGGCTCATCCACACCCCAGACAATCGTGTCCAATCCCCGTGTCTGTCTCTGGTGTGAGGGAGCGGTGGCGTTGGAAGCCATGGTGTGACCGTGAGCTTTGAAGGGTCCGAGAGCTCTCAGCTGCAGCGTGTGTTGGGGAAGAGGGAGGTGGATGGGGACGGAGAGGCCATGTTGGTGTCACTTTGAAAGGGGAACATTGTCCTTGCACACAGTCCGTGGGAGAGCGTGGGATGAGCCCCAAAGTGGTGCTGGGTCCCCAGCCGTGGGGTGACCTCATGGAGAGCTGCTGCGCTCAGGTATGATGGACACGGGGTGCTGTGGGCTTGGGCCTTTCCAGGGCAGAAGAGCAGTAAGGGTCTTGTACGTGTCTGGAAGGCCACAGCGATTCCATAGAGGTCTGAGGGAAAGGAGGATGAGGCAGGTCCCCGCGCTGCTGCTCCTCAGACGTGGTTTGGTGCCATCAGAGGTCTCCTGGCAGCTCTGCCGTCTTGCTTCAAGAAGAGCTGCCTGGGCAGAAGAACGGATAAATCGGGCTTAGAGCTTGATCAGTTTGGTCTTGTGAAGAAGAGATGGTGTTGTGCTGAGCAGGAGTCCCTCAAGGAGGGAAACCGGAGAGCAGGGACAAGAATCCCCATTCCTGAGCATTTTCCCCCAAACCCTGCTCCTGGCAGCGACCTCAGCCGGCTTCACTGCAGCTCTGGAGCTGGAGGAGTGAGGGTTCCGTGACCCCTTGGCAGAAGCAGGCGCTGGCTCCCAGGGAGCACGTCCTCCCCGGGCAGCTCTCGTCCATCCATCGCCTGATGCCATTACGACCCTGATTTTCAAAAAGCATCTTTTCCCACTAATTCCAGCCTCCCCTCATTGCTCTGAGGTAAGGCAGAAGTTGAGGGCTGGTCTAGAGCACACGGGTGGGCTCTGGCCCGCAGCCGCCAGCCTTGGCCTTGGCTGCTAGAGAGGGGCTGAGGCCAGGGCTCAGGACCGGCTGGTGGAGCATCGCCCAGCACCCGGGTCCTGCCGTGGCTGCATGCCCAGGAATGCTCCTCTCCTGCTGAAGCAGCAATTCTGGGTGAAAACATGTGAAAATATGGCAAAGGGGGACTCCTCACATGGCAGCCCCGACCCGGGGGGCGAGCTCAGGACGGGGCTTGGGCTGCCTGATCCCGGACAGCGTTAGTGCGTGAGGAGAATCCTGCTCCCACGGGGTTTGGCGGAGGCTGGAAGGGCTCTGCCGAAGCTTTCTTGTCCGCTGGCAGAGGCTCGTGTTGGGGCTGAGGTGTGGGCAGGGGTCCTGAGCTGCCCAGGTGGGCTGCGGGAGTGGAGCTCGTGGCACCGTGGTTAAGGGAGCAGGTTGGGGGTTTTGTAAGTGAGATTCAAATAATTGTAACCCCGAGATAGGGAAGACATTGGAGGAGATGAAAAGGGAGAGAGAAAGGAAGGAAGCAAAGGACAGAGGTTCGGAATAGAGAGGGAGATTAGGAGATAGATGAAAGGGAAAGGAGAAAGATAAGAGGGAGAGAGGGGACAGATCTCCAGCGAGAGATGGGCGTTGCCAGGGAAACGGGAAGAATGAGGGAGCGATGGAGGGATGGAGGAGCGGAGGATGCTGGGGGCGGGGAGCAATGGAGGGATGGAGGAGGATGGAGGGGTGGAGGGGGATGGAGGGATGGAGGCTTGGTCTCGGGCAGAGGAGGACAGTGGATCCTGGCAGAAGGGGAAGCTGGAGCAGGATGTCCCGGGTCGGCGTGGGTGCCTGTCTGGTGGGAAGACACTTCCCAGGAAGCAGTTCCTGGTGCAGCTGCTGCATTTCAAAGATAAAACCAGGGAGTGTGTGACGGTGCGGCCAAGAGGGCAGAGCAGCGACCTACTCGTAGGGTACAACGAGCACCAAGGTGCCATGAACGCGGTGCCGGCGATGGCAGCACCAGAGCTCGGCTGGTGCCACCTGATCTGCGCAGAATCATGGAGTCATGGAATGGTTTGGGCAGGAAGGGACCTTCAAAGCTCATCTGGTCCAGCCCCCCCACAGGAACCAGGGACATCTGCAACTAGAGCAGGTTGCTCAGAGCCTTGGCCAGCCTCACCTGCAATGGTGCCAAGGATGGTTCCACCACCTCTCTGGGTAGCCTGCGGTGCCAGGTTGGGTGCCGGGTCGGGATAAATCCCGGTGCCATTCATTGCAGTCACGGCAGCTCCCACAGCCAGGGCAGGAGCTGTGGCGGGACAGGGACAGGGCTGGGAAAAGTCGTCGTTTCTCCATCTAATCTTACTAAGGAGCACTATCTGTATCACGCTGCAAATTTTAGGTTGTGTCCTCATTTTATTTTTGTAATTCCAGGCCCCCAAAGCCGGTAATTCCCCACCCAGACCCTCCCTGCGTGGTGCGCGCGTGTCACCCTGGCCTCTGTCAGGAGGCATGTCCGAGGCCGGCGGCAGCGGTTCTGCTTCCCGGCAGCTTCCGATAAGCAGGCTTCTGCTTTCTTCGGGAGAAGAAAGCTGCAAGTTTTCCTTAAAAAGCAGAGTATCTCTGCTATCAAGTGTGGAGACTCTGGCTGAAAGAATTCAGAGATTATTTTGATTTCTTTCAAGGGTTTGTTTGGCAGCACCAGCCGCACACCACGCGTCCTCCGCCTGTTCCTCAGAGCTCCGGCTCATAGTTCAAAGCCAGTTTATCTGCGCCAGGTCTCAGTTCTGAGGCAAGAAGCAGTGGTTTCGGTTCTGCCACGGGCTGGGCAGCCCTGACCAGCAGCTGTGCCGTGCCGGTAGCCGGTAGCCGTGCCGGTAGCCGCACTGTGCCGATGGCCACACCATGCCGGTAGCCTCCTGGCACACACTGTACCCGGCACGGAGCCAAGGTCAAGCGCATCCCCGCCGCATCCCGCAGCTCTTGGCCTTGACCATCCCCGGGGATGGGGTTTGGTTGTTCGCATGCCTGGCGGCATCGTGCCCTTCCCGCAGTGCCGTCCTGGCACAGCCGCGCTCGTCCTGCCCTCGCCCAGCGCTCGGCAACACGCTCGTCGCTCCCGGCCCTGCGGTGGGACAAACGCTCTCAGTCGGTTTTATGAATAACTTCAGTTGTCGTGATTATCAGGAGAAAAAAAAAAAAAGGGTTTTTCTGTCTAGAAATTTTGTGGGTGCTTTGAGCAGCTCCCTGTGAAAACCACAGAAAAGATGAAAGGCCGATTTTTTCCTTTATTAAATTTAAATGAAAGCTTCTTTTAAGGAAGGAAGAAAAATAAAATCAAAGGTGTTCTCACAAATAGCACAGATCTGTTGATCCGCCGCTTCCCGTCAAAAACTGCAAAAAAGTTTTACCTAAGCCCTCCCCCCCCGGCAGAGCCCCCCATGAGCCCGACTTCACCTCATCCTCTTCGGCCTCGGTTTATGCTCGGGCTCTGCCGCGGTGCCGTGGGCACCGTGGCCGTGCCGGGAGCTGCCGGACAGCCTGGGCCCCCCAGCACCTGCGGTGGGGGGTCTGCAGAGGGGGTCCCACAGAGGGTCCTGCAAAGGGGGTCCTTGCAAAGGGGTCCCACCAAACGTCTTCCACGATGGGAGTCCTGCACAGGCTCTTGCAGTGTGGATCCCACAAAGGATCCTGCCAAGGGGCTTTTGCAATGGGGGTTCTGCAAGGGGGTCCAGCAGCCACCTTCCATGGAGTGTGAGCCCCCCGGGGTGAAGGTCCCCCCCCACACGGGCGCAGGGACGTGGGTTGTGCTCCCGCAGCCCCAGGATGTGCCGCAAATCCAAGGAGCGCTCAGGTAGATGTCCTCCGCCTTGCGTTGCCCAGGTCACACCCTGGCTTCTCCTCCAGCAGGAACGAGTCCTAAAGGTCCTCCTGGATTGCAGTGGGGTTTGTCACCAGACCTGTGACGCGGGTGTGGAGGTGACGTAGCTGAGATAAGGTGCTGCCGGTGCCAGCTGGGCCCCGGCACCCGCTGCTGTGCCCTCAGGTGGGCAGAGATAAGGCGAGGTGGCAGAGGCAGCAGGGCGGGCTCCGGCATCCCCGGCTGAAGGGCTGCTCCTTGGGAAGCTGCAAGGCTAAATCTGGTCCAAAAAGCCAAAACCCTTTGGATTTTGGACGCCCTTGGCTCCCCATCCTGCAGGAAGGGCTGGGTGATGTTTGGTGACCTCTCACCCTCCTGCCTCTGGTGTGAGGAGCAGCAGAGGGAAGAGCTTTTGGTCCTTGAGTACCAGCATCAGTTTTGAGCCCCTCACTCCCAGAAGGACCTTGAGGGGCTGGAGAGTGGCCAGGGAAGGGCAACAAAGCTGGGAAAGTGTCTAGAGCACAAGTGTGGTGAGGAGCAGCTGAGGAACCTGGAGTTGTGGAGCCTGGAGCAAAGGAGGCTCAGGGGAGACCTTCTGGCTCTGCACAACTCCCTGCAAGGAGGTTGGAGCCAGGTGGGGTCGGGCTCTTCTCCCAAGGAACAAGTGACAGGACAAGAGGAAACGGGCTCAGGTTGCACGAGGGGAGGTTGAGGTTGGAGGTGAGGCAGAATTTCTTGGTGGGAAGGGCTGTGAAGGGCTGTGCCAGGCTGGGCAGGGCAGTGGTGGAGTCCCCATCCCTGGAGGGGTTTCCAAGCCGTGGAGATGTAGTGCTGAGGGACATGGTTCAGTGGAGGGGACCAAAGATGGCTGCAGGAGGGGACCTGTCTGATGTGAGGGGTGAGGTGAGAGCCGGGGGTTTGGGTGGTTAAAGGTGATGCGAGAAGTGAAATTACAGAAGGAAGTGAAATCTATGATAAAAAACTATTTTAAGTGCCTGGAGACTGGGTGGGTGAGGAGCTGGTGGAGGCTGTGGGGAGACCAGGGCAGGAACCACAGGGATGTGCCAGGGCAGAGCCCGACTCTTGCCGTCTGCGTTGAGAAAGATGGGAGGAGAAGAGAGATTGTACCGAGACAAAAACCTCCCAGGAGTGGGAGGAGAAATGCTGAAAGAAACCCGAATTTCACAACCCCAGGGGTGCAGGGACAGGAGCTGCTGCTGCGTCCTTCCCACGGGCATCAGAGAAGGGAAAGGTGGACGAGGGACTTTCAGAGGGGACCCAACCTGTGCACTGTGTAACTCCACGTGTGGGAAAGGGGTGGGCAGGCAAGGGTGTCCATGGGCAAAGGAACCGGAGAGCACCTAAACCCCAGCTAAATGAGGGTGGTGAGAGCCTGTCCCAGGCTGCCCAGAGAGGTGGTGGCTGCCCCATCCCTGGCACCATTGCAGGTGAGGTTGGCCGGGGCTCTGAGCAACCTGCTCTAGTTGCAGATGTCCCTGCTCCCTGCAGAGGAGTTGGACCAGGTAACCTTGAAAGGTCTCTTCCAACCCCAAACATTCTGTGATTCTAAAGAGTTTGGTTTAAGCCCAGAGGAGGGTTCAGTTCCCAGCAACGCTGGCAGGGACGGCTGAGTTTGAGAGAAAACTTGCCAAGTAGAACCACGGGAAGGGTCTGGAGGTTCTTGTGTTGCTACTAAGATCCATACCAAGACATGTTTAATTTACTTTCTGTTTTTCTGACCCGAGAGCTGGGATGGAGGGATGAGCTGGACGCAGAAATCAGTGGTTGGGGAAGGGGGTGAGGCAGCATGGAGCAGCGAGAAGCTGACGGGGGGAGCAGAGAGCAGACCCTCCCCACCTGCGTGGGACACAGCCCCACAGAAGAGCCTGTCCCCTCGGGCTGGATGCTCAGGGAGCTGCAGGAACGGTGTGATAACCACAAAACCGGTATTTTAAAAATGAGTATCAGTGGGACCCTGCCTGCAGCACTGCCTCTTTACCAGAACGCTGACAGCTCTTCTCGAAAACCATCTCAGCGCTGCGCGTGGGGAGCACCTCGGACTTTGTTCCCAAGCAGGGATGGTCAAAGGGCGGGACGGGAAGGATGGGGCAAGCACAAACACACGCACCTCGCCGGAGCCGCTCCATCGCTGCCGGGTGTTGGCAGGACATGGCCATGGAGACGCAGCCTGGAGCTCTGGCACCAGAGCTTTTCCAGGGTGGGCTGGCAGAATCCCCTCCTGTCCATGCCCTGCCACCCACGGGTCTGCCTGGGCTGCCCCATGTCCCCGGCCTCGGAGGGACAAGTCCTTGTACTGGCTCCGGTGGTGGTACTTTGTCAGGAGGGACAACTTGTTTGTGCTGATTTTCTTTCGCCACCCCTTCTCACAAGTGGTGTCCCTAGAGCTTGACATCGGGGCATGTTCTCTTCGGTGTCTTCACCAATGACCTGGATGAGGGGATTGAGGCACCCTCAGGCAGTTTGCAGATGACACCAAGTTGGGTGGGAGTGTTGATCTGCTCAAAAGGAGGCTCTACAGAGGGGTCTGGCCAGGCTGGATCCATGGGCTGAGGCCAGTGGGATGAGGTTCAACATGGCCAAGGGCCAGGTCCTGCCCTTGGGTCACAACAACCCCCTTCGATGCTCCATCCCTGCACGTGCATCACCTCGCTCCATCCGGGAGCAACTGCTCCGTGTGGGAATGGCTGTGCCAGGTCTGTGCTTGGCCACGGCACTGGACCCGGGCCCCCCAAGAAGCTTTGGCTTGTTGAGCAAGACTGGGAGCAGCTCCCTGGAGAGCCAGGGTTTAGTCACCCTGAGGGCTGTCAGGGGATTTCCTGGGGGAGCTGAAATCCGTGACCTCCGTTGCCAGTGTGTTGGGAAACGGCGTTTCCAGCTGCTCTGGCAGGCCCAGGAAGGCAGAAGGGGGAAGCGAGAGCGAGAAGTGAAACAAAAGCCTCTGCCCCGTCCCGGTGCCGTCCCCATGGTGGTCATGCAGCTGTGGCTCCGCAAGCTCCCGCGGCCCCGCTCCCCGGGCAGCGAAGCTCCGTTTCCATGTGCCAGGCTCGTGCGCTCCGTAGGGAAAAGCGCAGCGAGTGACTTGGGGAGCACAAGGATTCACCTTCATGCCAAGGGCACAGAGGAGTGGAGCTCGTCCCCTTCCTCTGAGTGTCCTGGAGCAGGGATCCACTGCTGACCTTCTAAAAGCCTCTGGTTGAGGGTGGTTGTTCTTAAAACAAATCAGTGCTGGTCTCGGGAGCGTTTGCGAGAGGGTCCTTCCTTCGGCTTCCTTGTCTTGTGGTGCTGGTTCTCAGGGGCAGAGACCTGGAGCTGTGCCCTGGGGGTTCCAGCTGTGCCAGGGCATCCAGCTGTGCCAAGGGGTTCAGCTGTGCCGGGGGTCCAGCCGACCCCTCCGCAGTGCTGGGGACGTGGTGGGATCAGTTGGATCGCATCTCGTGTCCCCTCTCCCGCCCCAGTGGCTGCCAGCCGGCCCCGGGGCTGTCCAGGTGCCATGTGTTGGTCTTGCGTGGTGCTTGCCAGCACCGGCCATGGGGAGCAGGATCCGGCCGTGCCCTCCAGTCCCCAGCCCGGAGCTGCAGGCGGAGGCGTGTGGGTCTTCATCGTCCTGCAGAGAAACCCCTGGGGAAAGCGAGATCTTCCCTGGACTGGAAGAGGCATCCAGCACATGTAGCCATGGTCACTGTCCCCAGACCGAGGAGGAAAATCCAGGACCCGATGGAAAGGCCTTGGCCGCTTCCCAGGGCAGTGCAGAGGGACCCGGGCCGGGCTGACCCTGGGGAGCGGGCTCCTGATTCCCCCTTCCCTGGTTCCAGCGGGGTCACGTTGGCAGGAGACCACCGGTCACCCTTGGCCACCCCAGAGCCTGGCACCCAGAGCCCCGGCCAGTGTGCGCTGGGGCAGGGTGGACACATGGAGGGGCAAGGTGGGCACAGGGTGGGCACATGGACGGGCAGGGTGGGCACAGACAAGGCAGGGTGGGTGCATGGATGGGCAGGGTGGGCACACACGGGGCAGGGTGGGCACAGGCCGGGCACGCCGCGGCTGGGGACAGAGCGGGCAGCGGGAAAGGCTCCAGGGCTGGCAGCTCGGCGGGTGTCGGGGCGGCTGTTGCGGTGCTTTGGGCTGTTCGCTCCGGCAGTGCCGCTCCGTGAGGGCAGCCGGCACCGCGGCAGGGCCCCCCCGGGAGGAGGAGGAGAGACGGCTGCTCCCTCCTCTTCCTCCCCGTCTTCCTCCCCATCCTTCCTCCCACCCCTCCTCCTCCTCCTTCTCCCCCATCCTCTTTCTCCTCCCCCCATCCTCCTCCTCCTCCCGCTATCCTCTTCCTCCTCCTCCTCCTCCCCCCATCCTCCCCGTCTCCATCCTCTCTGCCCTGTTCCGGGGGGTTTTTCAGAGACTCGAGGGGCTGAAGTCGCCCCCTTCTCTCCCTCCACCCCATTTCTGGCCACAGCCCCCCCAGCCCCCGATCTCGGGTTGCTCGCTCCCTGCAGCTCGTCGCTCTCCTGGCTGCCGTGGGCAAGGGATGCCCGGGCAGGGTGGGATGCTCGGCTGGACCCTTCCTCCGGTCCGGGCAGAGGGTGCTGGGGACCACTGCCAAAGGAGCTAGGGGCCATGGCCCGAGGGTGCTGGGGACCATTGCCAGAGGGGGCTGGGGGCTGGAGGGTGCTGGAGCCGCTGGCGAGGGGCCCGGCTGCCATGGCAGGGCAGAGGCGGTTGGCTCTTGGGGTTGGCAGGGCCCACGCTTGCCCGCACCCGGAGCATCTCCTCCTCCCTGGCAGCACTGGCGGGTCCCTGCTCGGCCTCGGGGAGGGTGCCCTTGACGCGCCCCAGGCCGAGGGTACTTGCTGCTGTGGCCGGATCCAGCTCGGCAGGAGCTGAGCAGCCCACACTGCGCTCATGGGAGGGATGCTGAGGAAGGACCCGGGACCCTGGGTGCTGAGACTCCGGGTGCTGAGACCCTGGGTAGCCAACTCCGTATGGTGGGTGGCTCTTCCCATACCTGGCTCTTCCTGTTTTCATGCCGGTTCTTCTCCCCGTCCCCACTGCCTCCCCTTCCCTTCCCCACCACTTCCCCTTCCCTGTGACCTTCCCTTCTCCACCACCTCCCCTTCCCCACTGCCTCCCCTTCCCTTCCCCATCATCCCCCTTCCCACTTCCCATCCCTTCCCCACTGCCTCCCTATCACCTCTTCTTCCCCATTGCCTCCTCTTTCCACACCCCTTCCCCATCCCTATCCCTTCCGCACCACCTCCCCATCCCCGGAGCGATGTCTGTGCCGTGGCTGGTGTGTCGGTGGGCGCGGAGGTGGCATGGGGGGACACTGGCTCCTCGCTGGCCACAGCAGTGTGTTGGCAGCAGAGAGGCCAATGTTCTCCGGCCAGGGCTCCCCATCCCTGCAGCCCATAGCCAGCCCGGCTGGCGGGACACGGTGCAGAGGCCGTGTGGGTGCCACGGGGAGAGCCGTGGGGACTATAAGCTGATCAAAGGGGGTTTCTCAGCTCAGAGCGTGGTTGTTTAGCCGGCAGTTGCCTCTCACACTGTGCGGGTGCTCCCGGGACTGCAACATAATCCAGTTTAGAGTTTATTCATGTTTTACCTCCCCTATAGGATTTCTCTTTGTTACCGCTGCAGAAATAATTACGTTTAGGAGAACATTCTTCACC
This sequence comes from Eurystomus gularis, assembly GCA_013400335.1. Lineage (NCBI taxonomy): Eukaryota > Metazoa > Chordata > Aves > Coraciiformes > Coraciidae > Eurystomus > Eurystomus gularis. Next base: position 25,989 of record VZZY01021561.1, on the reverse strand, counting down.
TCAGGAGGAAGCAGCAGCTTCCTCGCTTTCATCAGGTGGCAGCTCTCCAAGGGCCTCCCGCCCCGTCCTCACCGGCCGCCCCAGGGCTGTGGGGGGTGCTGGGGGTCCTGCACCGCACCCCAACGATGGGCAGCCGGGCTCCGCTGCTCTGGGCTCTGCACCCCTCCAGGACCCTGCCCCAGCCTCGCCGGGACAGGTTCGGGACTGTCGGGCCCCCGGGCATGAGCAAGCCGAGCATGAGCTTGTTCTCAACGTGTCGAGTTAATCCTGACAACACCAAATACATGAACAGCTGCAGGGAGAGCTCTGGCAGCTCCTGCGCCTTGCCCCGGCCTAGAATCATGGGATCACAGGATGGTTTGGGTTGAAGGGACCTTTCAAGCTTGTCTTTTCCAACTCCCCTGCACTGAGCAGGGACATCTGCAACTAGAGCAGGTTGCTCAGAGCCCTGGCCAACGTCACCTGCAATGGTTCCAGGGATGGGGCAGCCACCACCTCTCTGGGCAACATGGGACAGGCTCTCACCACCCTCAGTGTCAACAATTTCTTCCTTCTCTCTAGTCTAAATCTCCCTCTTTTAGTTTTTAGGCCCTGCTCAGAAGTCTGTCCCCATCTTTCTGACAGGTCCCTTGAAATGCCACCAGAAGGTCTCCCTGGAGCCTTCTCTTCTCCAGGCTGAACAAGCCAAACTCTCCCAGCCTGGCCTCCCAGCAGAGGGCTTCCACCCTCCCATCATTGCTGGGGCCTCCTCTGGCCCCGCTCCAGCAGGTCCATGTCTCTGCTGTGCTGAGGACTCCAGAGCTGCCCCAGCACTGCAGGGGGGTCTCCCAGAGCGCAGCAGAGGGGCAGGATCCCCTCCCTGCCCTGCTGCCCACGCTGCTGGGGATGCAGCCCAGGAGGACGTTGGCTGCTGGGCTGCGAGCGCACGGGGCCGGCTCAGCTCCAGCTCCTCACCCCCAGCACCCCCAAGTCCTTCTCCGCAGGGCTGCTCTCCAGCCCTTCACCCCCAGCCTGGGCTGGTACCAGGGGCTGCCCCGACCCAGGACCTTGCCCTTGGCCGTGTGCCCCAGTGTGACATCAGTGCCGGGTCATCCTGCTCTGTCCCCGCCGTGTCCTGCACCTCTTCCACATGTAACTTGGACATGTGGTGCCGAATGCCTCAGTGCCAACATGGGCACAAACACTCGGGGGGCACCTCAGAGAGGGGGCAATGGGGGGGAGAGGACTCAAACCTTCACAGCCTGGGGGGGCTTGGGCTGCTGCTCATCACTGTTTGCAATGGGGTCATGGACATGTGAGGCTTTCCAGGGGTTTTTGGTGACTCTGTAGCCACCTGACAAGTGACTTGGTGACTCTGGGCAGGTTCTGCGGGTTGGGAGGTGGCACTTCACCTGGGCTCACAAGCCTGGTCCACCACATTTTAGGTGTTCCCAGGGAGGAGAGTTCAGGCCTTGGCTCCTGGAGGTCCCCGTGCCCTTCGCTGCTCCTCTTGCCCCTGCAAGGAGCTCGGAGCAGAGCAGCACGTCCAACTTTTCTCAACGGGAGCTGCTGCCGGGGAGCTCCGGGGCACGTGAGGAGCCAAACCTGGGGTGCGACAGCGTGGCCAGAAAGGCCAAAGTGGGCACAGAGCCGAGCTCCTTCCCCCCCACAGCCTGGCTCCTGCGCCCTCCACCACTAAGACCCCCAGGGCCACACCAACCCCATGTCCTGGTGCCAGGGACCCACGCTGGCAACCCCCGCCTTGGCCCAGGGTGTGCTGGGGACGGTGATGCGGGCAGGGGTGACGGCTGGAGTGAGCGTTGCTGGCGGGAGGGCTAACGCCATGTCTCTCCCTCCCCAGCCATGCCAGCGTAGGCAGGCAGCGAGAGATGGATCGTTTCACCGAGTGCGGGACACAGACGGACGCGGTGGTGGTGCTGTCCCTGGCGCAGGCGGCAGTTCTGGGCTTGGTGTCCGAGAATGAGCTGCTCGGGGCCACCGTCAGCCCCGCCGGCTTCTTCCCGGGGCTGGGAGTGGACCCACCGGACACCGACACCGCAACGGAGCCTGGGGAGCCGGAGGGCGAGGGGCAGGCGCCGGCGGACGGGCAGGAGGAGGACGCCTTGGAGGCCGAGTCCTCCCTGGAGAAACATGCCCGGAGGAGGAAGCGGCCGCCGGTGAGGCTGGTGCCCAAGGTCAAGAGTGAGAGGGCGGAGGCAGAGGACGAGGTGCTCTACGAGGTGTCCATCCCCGGGGACGAGGAGGGCGAGCGGCAGAGTGGCCGCCAACCCCCTCGGCGGGACCCCGGCCCGGAGCAGGCGGTGCAGAGCAGCGCCGTGAAGATGATCGACCTCGGCGCCTTCGGCAGGAAGCCCCGACGCCTGCGGCACCTGCGCCGGCACGCACGCCAG
>VZZY01021558.1:10183-20636 GCA_013400335.1 Eurystomus gularis | reverse complement strand
GCTCCAGCTGTGCCCTGGCCTTCTTGACCCTATCTGTACACAACTGGTCAGTGTCTCTATACTCTTCCCAGGATACCTGTCTGTTTCCACTGCCTGTGCAATTCCTTCTTGCCCTTTAGTTTGACCAGCAGGTCTCCACTGAGCCATGCTGACTCTTCCCTTCCTTGCCTGATTTCTTACCCCTGGGGGTGGAGAGCTCTTGCACTCTATGGAAAGCATCCTCAATGATCTGCCATCTCTGTTCTGCTCCCTTGTCCCTGAGGGCAGTTTCCCAGGGGGTCCTATTGACTAGCTCTTTGAGGAGCTAGAATTTTGCTTTCCTAAAATTTGGGATCCTGACTTTCTTCTTTGCCCTTTACTCTCCCTTTTTATTGTTCTCTCTTGCCTCATGTCTATTCTAGGTGTTCAAAGGAAACAGCTGTTTGAGTTTTAAAAAGTATGGCAAAGTTGCAAAGTTCATTATCTTTTATCTCCTGATAAAAGCATGATTAAAGTAGGCTTGTACAGTCTTGAGAAAGCAATCCAAATATGTCTGTGACATTTCATACATAGACGACTTGGGAATCTGAATGTCCGAAACCTGAGGGAACCATTTAGTGATTAATCAGTGCATTCTTACCATCATTTTGAAATAAAGTAAGCAAGAAGTATGAAGGATAGACTGTGAAGGACTGTGAAGTGTGAAGGATAGGGTAACCTGAAACCAAGCAGTTTTAGCAGGAAAAAGAAATAAACTAAATACCTCCCTCTTACGACCAAGTATTTGGCCACCATTTTTTTTCTTTTTCTTATATGTGGTGGCTCTTGCTACAAATAAATTATCTTGCATTAGGGTTCCCAAGCACTTCTACTAAAAAGTAAACAGAATACTTATTTGTAATGTTTCTCCAGATCATAAAACAGATACTATATTACTTATTTTTTTTTCCAGACCTTGTGGACAAGAATGTGTTCTTTAATTGTGTTGATTTATAAGAGTACTTTTGTATTGAAAGATACCTCTAATTCTACCTACATGTCTATATCTGTTGATAGCTAAACACTAGTATAAATCTTGTCCTAGGTCTATATCTCAGCTGCACTGAAGTCAAGATGCTCAGGCTGTTTCCTGACTTCTTATTAAGGAGTTTCTTTGAAATAAGTGGCTAAAAATATAAGAAGAAAATCCCAGCTTCTTTGCTGCAAAGGAGTTACTTTTTTTCTATAGCATTTCCTCTAAATTTTCTTTGTGTCATCTTGTTATTAAAGTTAAGATGACAACAGTGCATTACACTGATTAGTTTCTGCTAGCACAGTCTGACTCACCCTTATTTTTGGCAAGACAACACTATTGTATTAAATTGGAAGGATGTTATCTGATGTCACATTGGTAGAACCTCTTGCATATCTATACTGTTTGAATATTTTACTTCTTGGGATAAGTATGCAGAATTCTTTCCATTATTCCACAAACTCTTCTCACATTCAAATCTTCTGGGCATCTCATGCCTTTAAACAATATTTTTAGTAGAATTATGGAAGATGATTATTCATGTCAAATGCTGCACAAACCAGTAACATGCTGGTCTTTTCTGTCATTTGTGGAAAAGTATGTTCAGATATACTTTAAATTTTAAACTGAGGTGAAAAATCCTGAGACCCAGGAGGTGATTCTCCCCATCTACTTGGGAGGTGATTCTCCCCCTCTACTCCACTCTTGTGAGACCCCACCTGGAGTACTGTGTCCAGTTCTGGAGCCCGTATTACAAGAAAGATACGGACGTGCTGGAACATGTCCAAAGAAGGGCCACAAGGATGATGAGAGGGCTGGAGCACCTCTCCTATGAAGACAGACTGAGAGAGTTGGGGTTATTCAGTCTGGAGAAGAGAATTCTCCAAGGAGACCTTATTGTGGCCTTCCAATATCTTAAGGGGGCCTACAGAAAAGCTGGAGAGGGACTTTTTAGGATGTCAGGCAGCGGTAGGACTAGGGCTAATGGATCAAAACTAGAGGTGGGTAGATTCAGATTAGACATTAGGAAGATGTTCTTCACCATGTGAGTGGTGAAACACTGGAACAGGTTGCCCAGAGAGGTGGTGGAAGCCCCATCCCTGGAAGTTTTTAAGGCCAGGCTGGATGGAGCTCTGAGCAACCTGATCTAGTGGGAGGTGTCCCTGCCCATGGCAGGGGGGTTGGAACTAGATGATCTTTGAGGTCCCTTCCAACCCTGACAATTCTATGATTCTAAATCTGGATATCTGTTGAGTTAAAATTGCCCTGAAAAGAGAGTGTCTCAACTTGTTTATTTTTGAGGACTATGGCTGAACTATTGAGCTGAACTTGGCAGTTATTGCTTGGATTGTGGAAATCAGCAAAGCTGTCTGTAGTGTCTAATTTATACAATCTCAACATAGTCCTAGTACTTTTATGGTAAGCAAATACTTCTTAGCAGGTGCATCACCTACTGTTTAATCTGACTGTTGATTTGCATAGTTGCCATAACTGTTTTTAATAGCTGTGTGGAGACAGTGCCACAATGTTCTCTACTCTGAGAACTACAGTTACTTTTTTATGGTTTCCATGTTGGGAATTTTTAAGATACTCACCAGCAGCAAAGATTATGCTTCATCTTTTTTTGCAGTCACCTGGAGCAGAAGTGGCGACAGTTTTTGTGAGAATGGTGGGTGCTTCACTCAGAGCAAAAGCAGGGGTTTCTACAGTGAGAACCCCTGAGATGCCCAGTGTTTCCACCCAGTCAGAAGTGCTGGGGAAGGAGCTTGCAGTGCAGCCCTCAGGTTGTGATGAGTGTCCAGGCTTTCCTCCTGAGGCACAAGCAAGTGCCTGTGAAAGATGAAAGCGGGTCTAGGGTCTGTCACACCAGGTGGCTGAGTTACAGGAGACAGGGACAAAATTGTGTTGTATTAGAGGAGCTGCAGAAGAGAGATAGATGAGGGGTTTTGCAACCAGTATTTTACGGTTAACACTACTCAGAGCAAAGCACCGTAGACTCTGGTAATCCACAAGAGTAGGACTCTGATTCATGCTATAACTTCCTGCATAACAACCAGGGACAGATATGATGTCTGAACAGGTCAAGATACCTGTGAGCAAGCTCTTCAGGGAGAAACTATACCTGCAGCACATACAAGAAACCACAAAAAGAAAAAAAAATGTGTGCTTGTAGTGAGTGACTTTCTGCTAAGGGGAACTGAGGCACTCATTTGTCAGCCTGACAGGAAATCACATGAAGTTTCCTGCCTTCCAGGTGCTAAGGCTTGGGATGTCACTGAGAAAAGGCCACAACTTGTTAGAAGCAGGGACTGTTATGCCTGGTTACTCTTTCATGTAGGCACAAAGGACACAGCAAGCCAGAACTTGGGCAGTATCAAACAAGACTACAAAGTTCTGGGGGTGCAATTGAAAGGGATTTGTGCTCAGGTTACCTTTTCCTATCTGTTACCAGTTAGAGGAGAGGGTGTAGGCAGAATCAGAGGGCTCATATACATCAACACTTGGCTGTATGGCTGGTGCTGTGGCCAAGGGTTTTGGCTTTCATGACCATGGGACACTTTTTGATGATTATAACTTGCTAGGGAGAGGTGGGATCCACCTGACTAGAAAAGCCAATGAATTGTTGCCAACAGTCTAGAAAATGTGGTGAAGTGAGCTTTAAACTGACAAGCCGGTGGGATGGAGTCCATAGTGGTGATACGTGTGAAGTTGAAAGCAACAGTGTAAAGAGTCAGCCAACTAGCGCAGCAATGAATGCTCCTTAGCCATCTCAGGAGGGGTAAGGGATGGGGATCCACATGGCAGCAAAGATGTAAGAGTTGTTGATGTGTTAGAAGCCACAGAAGCACCTGAGAACAGTCATATAGGACTCAGGGCTTCTCCTCCAAAAGTTGACAGGATCAATAGAGCAACTGAAGTGCATTTACACCAATGTACACAGCATGGACAACAAACGAGGAGTTGGAAGCCATTGTGCAGCTGGAAAACTATGACAGAACTGCAATCATGGAAACAGGGTGGGGTGACACACAACTGGATGGCTATAAACCCTCCAGAAGGCAAGGAAAGTGAGGCAGTGGGGTAGCCCTCTATGTTAGTAAGTGTGTTGACTGTCAAGAGCTTGATGAGGGTGATGAAAGGGTCTGGTGGGACTTCTCAAAGCCAGTCTTGCTCATGAAGACTGAATCAAGTCATTCAGTACCTCAGCCTTATCGGTGTGCTGTGTCACCAGGCCTCCTGCCTTATTCAGCAATGTGGCCACACTTTCTCTAGTCTTCTCTTTGTGACTTGTGGATTTAGGGAAGTCCTTCTTGTTGCCTTTGGCATCCCTCACCAGATTCAGTTCCAGGGCTTGCAAGGCTCTCTGACAAGACTCTTCTGCTACAGCTCAGCACATCATTAGCCACTTTTGCCACAAAGGCACAATGTTGACTGGTTCACCAGGCCCTCCATGTCCTTTTCTATACAGCTGAGATGAGTCACCCTCAGAAACACTGCACAGGAGCCTTGTAGGCTGAAGTGGATCACTGCCTCCAGCATTGGAGGAGTCCTTGCAGAATGCAGGACAAAAACTCTTAGCTGTGCTCAAACTTTCCAGGGTGAGTTTGTTCAGGGGCTTGTGGAAACAAGTGAGCTCATCCCAGGATGTCTCTGGGAAGGTCCAAAGCTGGGGAAGGGGACTGGTCCAGATGAATGGTGAAGGAAGAGACATGGAACAGGAGATGAAGAATGATGAGCTCCTTGGAAACTTCAGGTTGGAAAGGACACCAGTGCCTGTCAGTGCCTTAGAAAGAGACATGTGGGCAGTGCCCTTCATGATAAAGCCCTAAGTTTTCATCAGACCTGAAGTAGTAGGGCAGTTGGACTAGATTGTTTTAGGTCCCTGCCAACTACAACTAGAACTTGTTTCGTCTAGTCTATTTCCTTGTTCCCTTCCTGTCAATTGGAGTATGTTGGCCAGCTTACAGTTGGCAGGGTCCTCCCCAGACTCCCAAGACCTTTGGTAGATGATTGAGCGGGGTCCTGCCATAACATCTGCTAGCTCCTTCAGTACTCTGGGATGAATCCTGCCAGGCCCTGTGGACTTATGAACATTCAACTGACCCCTTAAAAATGCTGCAGAGACCAGCTACGGGCCCTTTCTATGATCATTCTCCTGCACAGGTGGGTGGGCCAGCCAACTACGTACTCCTCAGAGTCATCATGCCCATGCACCTAGTGCAGCAGGTACACCAAAGGCTGCCTGCAAAATGGGCAGGCATCTGTCTTCCTGGCCCACCTCTGGATGTATGTAAAAGAGAAGCAGTACTTGCAGAAGGCCGAGTAGATGGAGTTTTGATGCCACTCAGGCAGATGGGGCACTGGGAGTCTGCTGCTACTTCCACTGGTCCTGGATGGGGCAGCTGTCTCATGCTGCTGTTTCTTGCAGCAGAGCTGCTCTTCTTGATGGCTTCCTCAGTGTGCGACATCACGTCCTGCCAAGAGGGACATGTGCTGGAGCTTGTCTGGTAGGGGAGGTACTCAGGCTTACTGTGAGCCCACTGCAGGTTGCATATGTAGCAGAACCACTGGAAGCACAGTGTAACAAAGCTGACCTCCTTCCAGCTACCCAGGTATATGGGACAGTGGTTGTCCAACTCTGGGGTCACGTTCTCCACTTGCTGTGGTAGGCTGTGGGGAGCTGGGGATGTTGAGCTGCTCCTTCTCAGCAATGCTGCAGCGAGTGTCATGTAAGAAACAAACAGAAGAGAGGCCACGGTGTTTGGCTGGTCCCAGAATGGCTGGAAGAAATGCCCAGGTCCCTCAGGAAGGAAACTCATTAATTCCTCAGTGCCCGATGCTGGAGATTGTCTGTCAGGGTGGGGCACTATGAACCCAAAAAGCCAAGGAAGCCCCAGAATTCTATGGGAGTGGGAAGACAGGGTCTTCCCAAGGACTATACTTTTGGCCTGTAAAACAGCAGCTGTGGCCCTGTGGCGGGGCACAGAGAGCTGTAAGACCGCCTGTGTCTGCACACCCTTGAAGCTGAGCTTCAGTGAGGGAGGTTCAGAGGGATGGAGAGCAGAAGGGAAGCCTCTGTCTCCTCCACACCTGCCCGGTGCTCATACTGGTTTTGTGAGATTCCTGGGTGAACTCTGGCAACCTGTCAGAGGGCACTTGGGGAGGAGTCCCCACACTGTCTCCATGATACCACCACCAGGTTAACAAAGGTTAGCTGTAGTAGCTTGTCAGGGAAGGTAGAGGAACTTGCTAGGAGTCTTCACCATTGCTGATATCCCCGTTACCCACCTTGTGCCCACATCCCTGGGCCAGCTGCCGATGGGACCAGTGCAGCCAGGCAGAGGGAGATTAGCCCCTAAGGGAGAGGCCTCTAAGGGCTGCCTTTGTGCAGTGTCCAGAGCTGCTTTTCTCCCCTAGACCAAAGCTAGTAGAGCAAACACATTGCACATGCACCCGCAGGGTGCCAGGCCAAAATGAGTGAGGACAGAGGTGTGACTGCTGAAAAGCAGCAAGGTCTGGGGCCATCACAGCCATTCCATGGTGACATTACAGGAGTGTTGGGGGTTGTCCCTGACTGCCACCCAGCCAGGAAGGCAGACACCCCAAAGGGGGAAAGCCTGGTCCACAGGATGCTAGCCACCTTCCTGTGGCCTGGTAGGTGGATTTTAAGCTCGGGCCTGCTGGGTCATAGAATCATAGGGGTTGGAAGGGACCTCTGGAGATCATCTAGTCCAACCCCCCTGCCAGAGCAGGATTGCCTAGAGCAGGTCGCACAGAAACATGTCCAGATGGGTTTTGAAAGTCTCCAGAGAAGGAGCCTCCAGAACCTCTCTGGGCAGCCTGTTCCAGTGCTCTGTCACCCTCAAAATAAAGAAGTTCCTCTACTTTGAGGGTCCTCTGACGAGAGGCTGGTTCTCTTATCACAAAAGGCTCAACAATAGGCAGCCCCACAGTCCAGGAGGTTAGCTCTTTGGTGCCAGAGGAGTACCCTGACTCAGATCCTTTGAGGGCCATCAGGGGAGTAGGATGCGCTTTATGTTGCCAGAAGATGACAGGGATCCTGTCCCTGGGCACTACTGGAAATAGCCTGGTTCCGTCATCTTTGCACCTGCCCTTCAATAGCTTTACAGCTTGACAAGATCTTCTGTAAGCCTTCTCTTATCCAGGCTAAACAGTGTGAGCTTTCTCCACCATCCTCCTACAGGAGACGCTCTGCTCCCTTCCTCTGCAACAAAAACACTGACCAGTACTGATCCCAGTGTGGACCTCTGAGAGACAGCAATTTTTACTTACCTCCATTTGGATATTGAGCCATTGACTGCAACCACTTCGATACCTCTCTATCTAGCCAATTCCATATCTGTGGAATAGTCCATCCATCAAATCCATATCTCTCCAGTTTATTGGCAGGTATGTTGTCTAGGACTGCATCAAAGACCTTACAGAAGTCCAGTGGATGATATCACTTGCTCTTGCCTATTCACTAGCACAGTCACTTCACTGTAGAAGGCCACCAGATCAGTCAGGCATGATTTTCCATTCATGAAGCCAAGCTGTCTCTCTGAAATCACCTCCCTGTCTTCCATATGCCTTCACATAGCTTCCAGGAGGGTGTGTTCTGTGACCTTGCTAGGCATAGTAATTTCCCAGAGTCCGCCTTTTTACTCTTTTAAAAAATGGGCACAATGTTTCCCTTTTTCCAGTCACCAGGGAACTTCATCTGACTGACAGGGCTTTTCAAATATGGTTGAGAGTGGATTGACAGCTACATCAGCCATTTTTCCTCAGGACCCTGAGATGCATCCTGTTGGTGCTCCTGGACTTGTGTATGTTTAGGTTCCTCAGATGGTCTCAAACCTAATATTGTATGGTGTGAGAGAGTTCATTCCTGTAGTGCCTGCCTTGAGATTCAGGGACTTGAGAATGTGGGAAGAGCACTTGTCAGGGAAAACTGAGGGATTTGCTCTGTATTTGTGAGATCCTGGTTTCTCTTTCCTCTTCCTCCTCCTCCCTACCCTCCCTAGCTACTGTCTGGTAATCTGAATTGATTATCCTGTTCATTTTTTGTGTGTCTCTCTATTGCACTCCCTCCCTGCCCCCCGTTAAATTTCATGAGCTGGCCTTATCCTGTAACTTCTTCCAGATCTGCTTGAATACAAACTCCTTTTGTTTCTGTATTCAGGATGAGTTTAATCAGGATCCAACTACCATGACTGCATGCTGCTGAACACCTCACCAATACACAGCCTTTGTTTCCAGCTGTGGTACTTCCTTCTGATACCTGCTTTTGTGGTATGTTGCAGAAGTGTTACAACTATACTAATCTTAACACACTTTTTGTTGTGATATCTAACAACAGATTGGAGTGAGGGCTTCTTAATGCATTAGAGTTTTTTAAAAAATGACTCCTCTCCCCTAGTGAACAGTGTTAAACCTCTGTTGTTTATTTTTGTGATGCACAGTATTTTCTGCAATATATCAGTATAGTTAACATTAGCACAGTCCTGTCTGTCTTCAAAGCAAGTCTTCATATTATAAATGTAGCCATCATTTCTTGGTTGCTGTTGATAATATATAACTGAATTAGATATGAACTGCCTCTTGAAAGATATCTTTTTGAATTTATTAACTGATGCCATTTTCTGGTACTTGCTTCTGCCACCCATTCTAGTCTTAAGTTGATGTAAAATCCTTCTATTTATTCAGACAAGCCAAATGTATTTTGAGTTCCTTAGCAAAAGGATATTGATTGTCATTGACAGAATTACAGCAGAGGCCTTTAAGCCTACATCTGCATCTCATTAACTGGCTTATGATTTTCTAGAGTTGCTATTAATTATACACAATTTAGTATGTTGTCAGGTCATTTATCCTAAAATCCTTGTTGGAGGCTTCTGATAGCTGGAAATCAGCGATCAGTGTTCAAGATTAATAAAATCTGGCAAAAAGAGAGATCCCTCTTAATATGAAATCTTACCCAAGCTGTAAATGATGCTGACAGGCTGTTAAAAAGTGCCACTGTTATACTCTGATATGTTACTGTGTTGTAAAGACATGCAGTTCAGGATATAATTACACATTTTATGAAGATGTGTCAATGAGTGTGAAGTGCCTTGTTAACCACATAATTTACGAGAAATTTTCTGTTTTGTACTTGCCATATAGTTAGACATGGTTACGATTGCATGCTCTAAAAAGGAAACAAGGTGTATTTGCAACAACCTAATAACAAAATCAGTGAAAAAGTAAATCAGATGGTATTTTACTGAAATTTAGAGGAACTATGTGTTTAAGACTCTTTTTTCTTTGCACAGTGAAGTACTGACTGATGGGATCACCACACTCTGGAAATCTCTTGGAAGGCTCAAAACTTTAGGTGCTATGACATAAGGAGAGATAAGTGAAAGATTTAAAGCAGGGACGGAGGTATTTTATTACTAGTTGGAAGCACTAACAAAAAATATGCATACTTAAGGCCTTGACATGCATGTCCCACTTGATGTATTTGAGGGGAGAGTGGAGGACATGCCATAGAAAGTAGGCTGCTATACTAAAAAGTGAATGAATTCATTTAAATTGCAGGCAAACTAGGTCTGTTGAGAAGCCAAATGAGACAGCAGTGTGGTCTACTAAAAAGCAGTAAAATCCTAATTAGTTAGTGTCCTAACAAAAGAAGTTACTGAACTTGCTAAATAGTGGCTGATATGCTACCTCTCAGCTTGAAAAAATGTGTGCTTGCTGTTGTCCTAGGGAGAAAAATGGGAAAAGTAAAAGAACTAAAAAAGTAGTAGTAGAAGATAGGACACTCCTCCCTCTCTCTCCCATGTTTTATTTTTTAAAATGAAATGAGGGGTGAATGGAGGAACTCTAGTTCCTTCTTCATGTCCACATTGTAAATCACTAGTCATAACATAATCATTTATACTGCATTAAAAAAAAAGGAATTGATGTTTTGGAAAAAAAGTAAGAATGATACTACCCTTAAGTAAACTACTCTTAAAAAAAAAAGTCTTTTGTATTTTAAGCTGTGGAACATCCTGGCTCTTTGTGTATGATCACACATGTTATTTGCATTTGGTAGTAATCCTAAAGTTGTGAGTGGCACATGTCGGTCAAAACTTGGTTCACACAGTGTACCTGCTTGTTATTTTTGGGTTGCCCCTACTAGGGTTGCTGATTTTCTGCTTTGAATTAGGTACTAGGATTGCTGATTTTCAGCTTTGAATCAGGACAAAAGCTCAAAGGCGTCAGTACAAGGTTTGGGAATTGGATCTACTAACGTCAGTGCTCTCTATAATACAGAAGCTGTGTCTGCCTGAAAGGATGAAGAATAACATGTGGCCTGAAAACTCAGAGAATCCTGGAGGCAATGTCAGGCTCAATATATGGGACATCGATTTTAAAGGCCTTGTCTTTGCTGGGAGAAATAAATTTTTGACCCAACAGATTCGAGTGAATTTG
>VZZY01021556.1:0-47074 GCA_013400335.1 Eurystomus gularis | reverse complement strand
GTTTTCAGGACAATTTGTCTTTCCTGGGTCAAGCTTATTATATTCACTTTATACAAAAATCTTGTGCCCAGGATGGGGAACAGCAAAAATACCTGGACCTTGTTCATGATGAGCACACCTAAACCTGAGGGAAAGAGGAGTCCTGTGAGTAAACACAGTACCAAAACCCAGAACTGCAAGGCATACAGCTGGTGTGCGTTAATATTGAAGCTCTTGACAGCAGTTCCCGTTGTAGGATGACTATACTCTGACAGTTGTTATTTGTTTTTTTTTTTTTTAAAGGAGAAGTAAAGCCTTATTCCTGGTAGAAAGATTATCTACCATTATGTTTCAAGCCCTTTACCTGCCTACCCTCCCACCTCTAAAGTGAGTATAAAGAATTGTGCGAGCAGAAATAAAAGGAGAGATGTAAAACGACTTGCTGAAGGCCATGCAATAGTTAAATGGTAAACTGGAATGAGATTCATGGTTTTATAGCTGCAGCTCAGTGATTTGCGTGGGAGACTCTGCTGCTTCTCACTGAAGTCTATTGCAATGCATTGTCCCATTTGGTGAGTGATTTTGAAACGCTGAAAATGGGTTTCCTAAGCAGATGCAATATTCACAGAACATTGTTTGCTGTACACCTCTGTAAAACATAAATCCTAGGGTCAATAGTTGTTTAGATATTACTTTATGGAAGTCTTTTTCTTTCTTTTTACTAGTGTAGGAAGCTGTAAAAAACTTGTGTTGAAATGTATTTTTGTCTTCTTTCTCCTGATAAGACAAAATGGAATAAGGGAGTCTGATGTAATCTGGAGCAGTTAATTTACATAAACAGTTTCTACCTCACCAATAGATATTAACAGATGGCACCTTGTTGCACTATCTACTTAGCTTCTAGCATCTGAGGAGAATGTATCAGTGCCTCTCCTGTCCTGAAGTTCAACTTTTTTGTGTTATGGATATTTTAATGTGAACTTTGTTCTTGTTTTATTAGCAAGTGCACATGAAATAGGAAAGCACTACATGCATCCAGTTAGCATTCAAAAGACATAGTTTAATATTGATAATTATTATTCATGTTCAAATAAAACCAAAGTTTTTCACATATAGTCCAAACAAAAGATAAACTCCACTGCATATAAATGTAGAGTCTTGGTGGCTTTTTAGTAAACAGAAACATCCAGGTTAACACTAGGTATAAGCTTTGCTTTTCAAATTGTTGATTCTGACAGGGTCATTGCATCAACAGAAGGAGAGAGGCTGGAGGGAAAAGGTTTGCGATCTGACAGTAAGAAAGGCTATCTTTATTTGACCTCTGGAACATTTAGGCTGTGCTTTAGCTTGAATTTTAAGACTCGCAAAAAATGCATCTCACTTATTTTTTCTGGTATTCTGTTTGTTTAGGCATATCTTTCAAAATAGGTGTATGAAAGTAAAGCAAACTGGGGCAAAGCTAGCAGTATCTGTTCTCTGTTTTCCCTTGTAGAGTTTGTATAACTCTATGTCAGCTCTAACTGGCTCTTGTGTGTCAGTGGTGTGTCTTCACTGTCTAATTTCATGTAATGAATTTTCACCCGGGTCTGAGAGCGCTTTGGGCACTGTGAGGTTGTTTCTGGAAGGTGTGTTATTGTTGAAAGCATCACAGCCCGAAAGGGCCTCCTCTTGCTGAGGAAGGGCTCTTCTTGTCTGCCTAGTGCCTGACCTGTGGTCTTCATAGGGTACATTGGTTCTACAGCTTACGAAGGATTATACCATGACAAGATCTGCTTATTAAGTGCATTTTAAGCAGCTTCTGAGATAAAAACAGTGAGTACAGTCTTGGCTTAGTTTGGCAGGGCTTTGCGAGGTGGAAGTTCAGACACCCTCTGCTCCTTACCAAAAGCTTCACCTGGATTGCAACATTTGTTCCCCTTTTTAACACAGTTACATTTCTATACAGGTGGTGCAGTGTTGGCCCAGGTTGCCTGCTCTTGGTGGTGTGCTCAGAGTGCAGTTAGGACCGGACTATGCCCCTGTATTTGGGTGCAGATATGGGGCAAGGGACCACATCCTCAGCTTCTGAGGATTCATGTACAAACCTACTGGGTACCCTTTCTGTGTCCAAAATAGGGATTACAAAGGCAAGTTTCTTTTTCAACTGTTTTCTGCTGTTCTTGAATCCAGTCACCTGGAGGTCACCAGCACAGGGTAGCAACTGTGTCCATCAGTGGCATCAATGTTTTGTCCCCACCTGCCTGGCAGCAGTGGGAGAAAATGCCAAAATGCCTGAACCCAGTGATTATTTGGTTATGAGCCTGCATGCAGATTTGCAGCTAGTGTGTAGTATGATGAACCTAACTGCTATGGTGTGGCTGTGGTGTCTACTCTACAAGCAGGTGTGTTTGACTGTTTGACTAGTGCAACTCCTTGTTCTTAGGCTTCACAGTGGGGCAACTCTACACGGAAGTATGGTGGGGCTGGTGGGCTGTAGAGAGGTGTGTCAACGTATGGACCCACCCATGCAACACAGACACATTACAACATTAGTAGATAGGTTTGTATGCAGCTCAGGAGCCTTTTGCCACTGTGTGTTTCCTTAGCCTGCTTCTCCAACATATGTTAGGATGTATCTCAGCATTTCCATGTTGTTGTTGCCAAACTGGTGCAGGAGCTTGGGTCCCCCAGCTGTGCCACCAAATTTGCAAAGCTGATCATTTGGGCTGGTGAGTTGATCTGGCCTGACCTTTCTAATCTCTTTCCTTTTTGGGAAAGGAAGGGGTGTGCATGTGTGGGTTTTTGCTTCCTTTTTTTAATTTAACCTAGCTAGCTTCACTGCCTGTGCTCCACTACACACCTCAAATTGGTTGTCTAAACCCAACTTGGGGATCAGAGACAAGTGGACAGAAAAAACTGGTGATCTCTTAAACTAGTCTAGTTGCCAGAGTCAGTGACATGAAAAGATTAATCTTTTGTTCCTGATTAATTCAAATAAATCCCTATTCTTTATCCCTTTTAAGTGCCTACATGCAACAGCTAAACTCAATGTATTTCTATGTACCTGCTTTTAAAAGAATAAAGACATAAAATCCACAGAAAACACACAAAAATAATTCATAGATGTGATGATAATGTGATAGTAACTATTCTGTGTGAACTTTTACCTGTTCTTCTTATGTAATATGCACCTGTTTAAAGACTTTAATCTCTGAAGCGCTGCTTAGTTTTAACACTGCCCTTCTTTCAGGTAGATACATGAAACTGAGACATAAGAAAGATTTCATAATTTGCCCAAAGAAATCATTGCTGTAGCAAATGTTTCTGAACTGAGCAGTAACTCATACCTTTCTCCCATGGAGAAGATCTCCATTTCTGTGCCAGGACCCTCTACAGCCATATGTGGGAAACGTGGGCTGTGTTTTCCCTGCAGTACCCTGGGGAGCAGTGGGTAGCTCTAGCACTGAAAAAAACTGTCCTGTTCATACACAAAGAGCACTGGAGGCTGTGTCTGTGCTGGTGGGTGTGAGCTCCTCTTTTGTGCAGTGGAGCACATGGGGCTCTGGGAGTAGCTGTGCAGCGCTTGTGTCCTGACATGGTGTGTGGCCAATGCTTGACTGTCCTCCAGGTTGATGCTGAAGCCAGTCATGCTTGCCTGTGTAGGCAGACGTGCCCATAAAAATCTTGGGGTTTGTTGCCAGGTATACTTTTTAGCTGTTTGTGATATTTTCTGTCCTGTGATTGAAAGTGTGATTGCAGCATGCACAGTTGTATGTGAGCTAGCTTTAATTTATCAGACCTGGATATTAATAGCTACAGAATTGTACTGTGAGCTATAGACGTCCTCCAGATAACACAGTACTGAAATTTAGGTAGATGTGTGTCTTTGCTACTAACTCTACTGATGATAGTTTGATTACAGCTACAGGTACTGCGGCTCTATCTCCAGCTGGGGAATAAACGCCTTAGTCTGAGCAGGATTTTTGCACTTTAGCAGTGATGTATGAGTTATCCTATTTTCTGAAGTGAGGTATAGTATATTTGTTCTGTACAGGGTTTTATATAGCAGTAAGGAACACAGGATCTTGAGTATTTTCTGGTCATGTGTACAGTAAATGCCTCATCAAGGGTAAAGCTGCTGGAATGTGCACTATGCTGAACCTGAAAAATAAGAGATCAAAGAGATGTTCCTTCATCCTGGAGCAGAGATCACAAGCTTGTGATGATTGTTAAATACCTGGAAAGTTCATGCCACTGACCTGGACTAATTCCTTGGTTGGTCCTTGTCCTGTGTTTAATGTTTGTTCTAGAAAAGCTATGTGTCCTCAGGAAAAAAAGTTGTCAGCTATGGGCATTTAGATATTGCCTAGGCCTTTCTGCATCTTGATAGTTAAGATTTTGAGTCTGGTAGACAATTCTCTCTTTTTATGGAAGAGAGCAGAGGACAGGTTTGATGAGTTAGCAGTGGCCAGTGATACCAATTGGGACATTAGTATCACAAAATTTTTGTCACTAACATTATGACATTACTGTTTTTGAGAGGGACCTGGAGGTACAAGTAACCAACGCCTGATTGTGATTTGCCAGGATGGAAAAGGATTGTGTTTTTCTCAGGCAAGCAAGCATTACTTGCAAAAGCTAATAAGAGGGCTCATGGTATCCCAAGAAATACAAAACCAGTCTTAAATGACAAACAGCATTGACCTTTGTTGGACATATGCTTCTAGTAAGAAGAGACTAATCCTTTGGTTAAAAAAAAATGGCTGTAATCCTTTTCTATGTCTTCAAATCTGAGCTTCGTTTTCATAATTCTACTCTGTTTCTGCCTTTTGTAAATTAAATGACGTAACCAAATAATGAAAGACAATGGACTAGATATTATAAACCATCTGTTCCTCCTTTCTTACATAGCAAGGTCCAATTTTTAGAACTATTAGTTATGATACTGTTGCCTAACATCAAATTTCTAACATGTAGAAAGGAAGAAAAGATAAATACAAAACCTGAAACTGTAGACCATGCCAATAGCAGCATTTCTGGGCTCAGATGAATAACCTTTATTCCTACATTTTCAAGCTAAGTGAATTGGTAAAAACAGTAATCATTTCAGAGCAAAGCAATATGCTTAAGGTATTTGTGTTGCAAACTATGACAGAATTTACTCAAGAAGGAAAGTGGTTAGCATACAAATGTTTGTGGTAAACAGGACACATTGCTCCAGAAATGAGTGAGGTAGTCAGCAGAAGTATGGTTACATCAATGCTCCCTATGCTGAGGGCATTCCTCCCCTCCTGAGAAAAGAACAACCAAACCTACCTGCTTTATTTTCTTGATGTCTAAGGTAAATGTAAGAGTATAACTCTGAGTGATCATCTCTACCCTATGCTGCACACCATGCTGTACTTCCCACAGGATGGAGCAGGAGGATGGGAGCCACAGACAGAGCAATGGTCACAGCTGTGAAGATGCTGACTGACTTTTGTTTAGAGCATGTGAATGTGGAAGTAGGACATAAGGAAGGAAGCAGACTCTTTGCAGGGTTTGTAACACATCACAGTGGAAGGACTTCTTTTTATCAGTGTGGAGTTTAGGGCAAGAAATTCAATCTGAGAGCCCAAGGTAGTTTACCTAAATGAAAACACATGATACTACTAATTAGCTAACTAAATACGTCTATACATGTATATGGACATAAAAATGACTTTGTTTTTTAATGTTTGCTAGAGTCAGTTGTTTCTTTAATGAGCTTTCCTCTGCCATCTCCATCTGATGCCATCTGTTGCCTGTTTTTATGTGTGAGCTTGATTTTTTAACTCCTTTAGGCAGTTATACATATGCGGAATAATAAAGCAAAATAAAGTTATTGCCTTTTGCTGTTGGCAAAATTGCATTCTGTCAGTGTTACTGTATTTGGTCAATCAAATCTGGTCCTTCTATTACAGTGAAGATGGTTGCGGGGGAAGAAATTTCACTAAGATTTCATCCTGTTGAGCAGCGTGTGGAATCTCAGTAAAGTTTCCACTTAGGGAACCCTTTCAGGTGTCTCCTTTTAGGCTGTATCAGTAACTCTTTCTAGCTAAGTGTTTTAGGAAGAGAGGCCTATGGGCTGGAATAAACTCAACACTTGAAATACATGTGCTATTGATGAGTTGAAGCTAAAAGCAGATGAGGTTTTCATTTAGTCTAATAGCAAATTGTGGAAGCTCCTTTTTTCATATGGCTATGACTGCCTTTTCATGCAGTCCCGTATCATTGTGAAAATTATTGTTACCATGAATGGGTGCTTAAGCTGTTTTGACAGTGACATTGGGCCCAATGAATTGTCTGTAATGTTTGCTGGAAATTAATTGAATTTTATCACTGTGCTTGTCTTTCTAGCCTTTTTTTTGTTTTCTTTTCTTAATGTTGGGGAATAGAGACCCAAAGGAGCAGTAAAGTAACACTAGGAAGTCACTAGTCACTTTATGGCTGACAGGTGAAGATCTTACTACAGCTGATACATACAAATCTTGCCAAGTTTGCTTTAAATAGACTTTGTAGTGTTTTAAAAGTTTATTTTTTCTTCATCTTTCTTTTCTCTCCCCCCCACCCCTCTTCTTCATTGCCTGACAATGAAGTATTTTGTTTCTGTCCCAGGAGTCTAACTTTGGATCCTATTTCCGTATGTAAAAAGTATGGGCATCTTAAATTAATAAACTAGCTTTCATTCGATTGTTTTCCTAAGGAAAATGGATCAATTACAAGATCTTTGGAAGAAAACCAATGACTACTACTTCTAGAAGTGCATTAACCTTAGTTTTTGGAGACCTTAATGTGAAAAATTACCTTAAGTTTATTGCCAATATTTATCAGCTTCCTTGCATAACATTAATTTCTCTTTGCCTGTGGCCTCACTAAAATGGCCTGAGGTGACTCTTACACTCTTGGATTTAGACGGTCACATATTGATGCCTATTTTGGGGGGTTGTTTGTTTTTCTTTCAGGTCACTCTGTGACTAATTGCTTCAATTTTATGTGTACTGGTCCTTGGACTCTTCCTCTTCATTACAAATATTAATGTCTCACTGAAACTGGCAGCCTGTGGCTGTGTGTCCTTAATGAACAGCAAATCCTACTGGAGGCCTTTCCATTTCCTTCAAGTTGGAGCTGATGAAGATCTGCACCTCTCATCTTTCTCAGTTGGTGCAAGTCCTCTGTTGATCTCTTGGAGTATATGTGTTTTACTTAAAAAACCACAAACATTTAACCCTAAGCTCTCACAACCTACTTGTGTATTTACCATCATTAGTCTCTGTCATGCACTTTCCTGCAGCAAAGGCAGCCTTGTAGGAGGCTCAAGTGGCCAAATGAAAAATCCAACAGTCAGCTTCCAGTCCCAAGTTAGAGTTTACGGCTATGTCTGGAAAACACAGTCATGTGCAGGAGTGGTTAATGTGAGGTCCTTGTAGCCTCACATTTGGTTGATACAGAAAGACATCTATGTCCATGCATGCATGTCCTCATGTGCAGTGTCTGGATGTCCAACAGATTGGACTCTTGTCACAGCCCAGTAAAATCTGGGACTGGAGCTGCTGAATTACTGATGTAAAGATTAATGTGAAGTTAGTAAAAAATGCAATTGCTAAATTCTTGAGCTGTGGTTGTGTGGATTTCAGTGTGGTGTCTCATGGGTTGTCACTGTCAACATGTCAACACCATGCCATGTTACAACTTGAAAGAAAACAAAGGGGAGGAATTATTTTTTTTTTTAAAAAAAAGGCTAGATTTCTCAAATTATTGAGTGAGGTGTCACTGAAGCCAACAAGCCAACTGAGATGTACCTCCTTGTCAGGCAATATGAAATATCTGCCTTTATCTCCATAGTCCTGGTGCCAGAACTATGCAGAAGTTCTGGAAAGAGGAGCTTAGGATGCAACTCGCAGCTGCCACAGCATCACAGAAGGGAGAGTTAGCTAGAAAGCATGGACAGAGGCATAAAGCTGGACAAAGAAATCGGGAAAGGGTTCCTTACTAAAGGCAACATCACTGTGAGGTCATTGCAGAAGAGGAACTGTGTCATTCCCACCCACAGTTGTTCCACTTTAAGAAGGGCAAGTAATTTTGTTTCTTTGTAAGAGTTTGCTTCTTTTGAAATATGGGACATTCCCACACCCCTTTCTTTTTCACATGAGTCTTTGTGAAGGAGTTTCTATTGAATGTTACTGAAGCAAACACAGCCTGATACCATCACACAAAAACCTCAGAGCCACATGATAACTATTGCTAGAAGTAGTTAACATGCCTTGAAGAGGAGGTGGAGAAAAAGAAGCAGAAAAATTACTATTTCAGTTTTCATTATTTTTCTTCACTTTTAGGGAAAAGGGAAAACCCAGCAGCAACACTTTTTCTTCGTATTCTTGCCCATGTTACATTAAGTTCAGATTCTTTGATTTAAACAAGAAACAAATGGCCAAAATTAAGATGTTATTGCATCAAAGACCTGGCTAGTTGACAATTTATTTATTAATAAGCAGTATTTGTTTTAATTATGACCCATTAATTATGACTGTCTATGCCACACTACTAATTACTATTCTGGTTTATAGCTGTGGTAAATTTCACAAAGGAATTTTAATTTAAAAGATGTTTGAACAGTGAGTAGGTTTGTTTGCTTGTTATTTCAGATAACTTATACTGCAACATGGTGTGATGATGTTTATTAGTCTATTATTTGAGAAAGATGGCCCCACTGGAACTTTGTAGTTTCAGCTCCTTAGGTGCAAAGTCAAGATAATTGTAGTTCTTCATGCTCAGGACCATGAGATGACAGTGGTAGCAGCATGAATGTTTATCTTCTAGTGAATTATATTTTCCTGACCATAACTTGCAAGAACACACTTTCAGAAGGGAAAATAAAACAGGAGTAATGTAGATAAAATGATTCACTAAGCAATAGAAGATGATAGGTAAGGTCAAACTACCACCAGCCAAAGCAAGATGAGCTTTCTAGAAATGGCACAGAACAAGGACGAAAGACCGAAGAATTTTATTTTTTCTGTGCATTGTAATATTGCACATAGAAATAACTAATGCAATTTGGAGAATGGAACAGTATAGAACTGCACATTAACCCTGCATTCACTAACAATTTACCTTTCTCTCCCTCCCTCTTCCCTCTCCAGTGCTTCTTCTGTTCTCTGCCTTTCATGGCAGTCCTCCACAACCCCTTCCAGGACAGCCTGAGGACAGCTTGCTCAGCAGGCTGGGCCAGGCTGGCCACTGCCTGTGGCTGGTATTCCTTCCATCTGAGGGGCGATGGTCCATGTCTATATCCACCTGTGAACAAAGTGGTGGCAGAGGAGTCAGTGCTGTGCGCACAAGGAAACAACTCCGAGACACCTGGGGTAGCCCTGGTCTTGGCTTTGTGTTTAGAAACCACAAAATTGCAACACTGCTGCTTAGTAGGTTTTATCTGCTCCCAGCATCAATAATTGCTCACCTACTTTATCTGCCCCTGCTCTAGGGATAGTCCCAATATTGTAAATAAGGTAATATTATTTACAAGAATCCTAGTGCTCTGCTTTGTCCAGCTAAGCCATGCATGTGCAGGCTGCTTTGGGCTCGGTGGACTAGTTAGGTGGCTCTGAGGATCTGCACAGAGATGTCTGTGTGATGAGAGGCACAATGCTGTTGGCTGCACAGATCCTGGAGAAAGGGAGTGGAGTGAGTGGCAGTGTGGTGTAAAGGGATAACTCCTGGCAGATCTGGGAGAGGATGGCTGCAAAGAAGGGCTCTCTGGCTCTGCATCTGCCCAGCATTCCAGCCCTGCTGCCCAGCACAAGGTCGCAGCTCCATGAGGCACTACCCATACATGTCAGGGCTGGCAGTGGCCATGGGGCACCACCATATACTCTGCACCATGGGTTGGACCTGCCCAGAGGTTCATGTCAGGAAATGCAACAGTGTGGGCAGAGACCAGTGTTGTTTCCTGCATATTCACATTGGACACCAAGCTTAGTGTAATCCATTCTTCTGTGGGGCCTCTTGGGGCTTGATGTCCAACCACCATGGGCTGCAGGCTCAGGCAAAATATCTCAGGCAGGTATTTTGGAGTTTTTTAATAGTTTAGAAAGAAAACTTTCTCCTGAGAGTTCCTTTCCCCTTCATCTTTTAATGCTAGAGGAAACCAGGTTCACTTGACCAGTCATAGAAGAAAATAGGTTAAAATAGGTTAATAAAGTAATTACATTACATTCTACATGTCTAATTGTACATTCAAATGATGACACATTTGCAAATTTCAAGCTTCTTGGAGGTTACTGTCTTTGTCCATAACCGTGAACCGAACTGAACTAAGAGTTTGGTTCCTACAGATGGTTAGAATCGTAGACATGTCCGAAGCCCTAAATTGTAGGTGAATCCTCTCTGAAATAACAGGTGATAAAAAGTGCTGCCTCAATTGGACAGTCCTACAAAATGAGTAAGATGGAGTGAGGCAAACCTTACAGTTTATCTTTGCTTTCAAGATATTTATTAACCTTTTTAGGGAAGATGACAAATTCACTAGGTAGGGGCAATTGTACATTGCTCCAAAAATCTTTAAATGATACTTATTCTAGTAGACTTTTTTTATTGGGTTGAAAGAAGTGCCATACTCTGCTAGAAAAATGCCAAGCTCTGTCTTCTAGTTTCAAATAGGTGAGATATTGAGAACTAGGGGAAATTCTCAAAGGTGAAAGGAGAAGTTTTACATAGCTTACCTGGAGAAAAAAAAGATGGTTTCAGAGAAACACAATGAGTAAATTTACCCCTTATTTTTCTTCATACTGCAACTGGAAATCTTCATATTTGTTGAGGGACTTCTGATGCCAGTTTCTCCTCAGGGCACTCCAAGACACTTTTATAGCAACAGTTCATAAAATGCTACAGAAAGTACTGTATTGGTCCAATCCATTCTTCCTTTGTGATCTCTCCTGCAAGCTGTTTATTGTTTGTTTGTTTTTAATTTCCTTTGAGGCTGTCTTCCTAGATGACTTTATTGGAGTAAGTTTTTATGGTTTCCTGGGCTGGAGGCAGACTGCACACTGTTTTACAACAAATAATGAGCTTTACTAGCTGCAAGGCAGATCCCTTGAGAATATGCAAATGATGACCCTTCCCAGAGCATCTCAAGACAGTTTGTTTTGTGTTTTCCTTTGTGTTGGTTTTTGTTTGCTTGTTTTTTTCCCTTGACATTTCTGTTTTTACCCTTGTTGAAGGAGACATTTTTCCTCTGAGCTGATTTTGGAAAGTACTGGCCTGCCTTAAATTCCCAGTCCTTTACTAAAATATGTGACTTTGGTGTTGTGTGGAGAGGAAAACCATGTTATATGGCCACCTGGACTGCAGATATTATGGAGAAAATGCATTAAACTTGATATTTGCATAGTAGAGAGTGTAGGTAGGAGGAAGGAGAAAACATAGGGTGCAACTTTCCTTCACAAGAAGCTTCCTGACTCATCTGAGAGAACAGCAAGTGTATGATTCGTCTTCTCTGTTGTCTAAGGGCCTGGATGGGTATAACCTCTGTGGCTGGATATAAGCATTTGTCTTGTTTTTTTATATTGATTACCTTCACACTAGTTAGAAATCCAGCAAAGTCTATTATCTGCTGACACAGAACCCTCTTCTTTGTGCTTGGTGGTCTACATAAAATGCTCCCCCAACCCCACTTCTTATTTCAGTGCAGTTAGTTCATGATCAGCACCTTTAGAAAAAAGCATCATGACAGCTGGTACAGACAGGCCTCTGCATTACCTATCTTGTGGGGTGCCCATGAGCCATGCTGCCTTCACATGACTGAGGGCAGAGCAGGCAGTTAAGCTTGCCCTGCTAATAAACAGAGGACTTAATTTCCCAGGCACATTGGCCCTCAGCACTAAATGCAGTTTCCCATTCCAAGTATTTGTTACAGTTCTGCTTGGAAAAAAAAGCTTTTGCCAGCTTACAGCTCTGGCAAAATTATCAATTATATCAGTAGGGCAACTCAGTACAATTTGTGCAATTAGTATTTTGTCTTAAGTTGACTTCTAATTTTCTGATCCTAGTTTTGTGTTATGTATGTTTAAAGATGCAGTTTCATTGTTTTCAGCAACTCTTTAAACATATTAGTGGAATTAAATGTCCTTAGCAGAAAATACAACTCAGAGGGCATTGTATTGGCTTTTGCTAACTGTATTGGTCACACCATGCCAGCTCTCATCAAATCCTTCCACCACTTGAACAGAATCATTATTAGTCGTGTTCCTTATAATCCAGCCTCCTAGTAAATTACCAGATTTATTATCTTGGCAAAACACTTTATAGGTTATCTTGTAGTAGCTGTGCATTTTGACCTGTAGAATACATTAGAATTTTGTTGATAAATCCCATTCGACCAATGGCTGAAGCTTAGCAACTGGTTTCAATACATGAATCAGCGCCACGATGCCTTAACATAATTTCTTGCCTTTTTTTGGAAGCTAAAGGAATCAAACATGGAAGGCTCCTGTCCGACTTGGAGACAATCTATTCTGTCGTAGAAGCTAGCTTGTTTATTTTCCAAACCATGGCTGTGCTCTCCTCAAAATAAAGTTCTTTCATAGTGTGGTGCACTGGGATTAACAATCTCCTGGTAAGAGGCAGCACAGTTCAGATGACAGCTCAGAATAATTGTAAGATCATGCATAAACTGCACTCCAGGTTCACAGCAAAGCATCCTTGGCTGCGTTATGACCATGCATACAATGATGTGCACCTGTAGTTGTGCACCACTTCAACTCCACAGATCTCTGAATTGGGTGGACATTGGCAAGTGGCATAATATTTTATGTCTCTGAATAATCAAAAGGAGTCAGAAATTTTTGAGGCAAGTAGATGGGTTTTGCTCTGTATCAGACTCAGTAACTAGCCTGGATGACAGACCATTTCCATTTGACTAACTTTTGCTAAATAAATGAACAAGCACTTACAATGGCTGAGAAGTTGTGACAACATCACCTTCTTGCTTGCATTAATGATAGCAGTTAGAATCATTCTGGTTAACATTTTTACATTAGTCATTGCTATATTATAGAATAAGTTGAAATTTAATGTTCCTTATTTGTAAGTTCCATAATCCTTTTATTGACCCTAAGAGAATTACAGAAGCAAATTTGTTCACACTTCATAGACCAGAGTTTCCACACCCAGTGAAATTATAGAGTGGGCTGGGAAATATTGCTACAGGAAAATACCAATTTTCATAGGAAACTTGGACCATGTGGAAAATGAAACCTCTTCTCTGAGCAGCATCCTAAAAAGTTCCTTTATATGCGTGAGAGGCAGATATCTTTTCTTCTAGGGAAATGGTTAAAGAGATCATGGTCCATGGTCTTTTTTTTTTTTTTTTGTGGTTTGTTTTGTTGTTGTTTTTTTTTCTTTAATAGTTTTTGTTTTGTTGTTTTGTTAGTTTGGTTTTTTTGTATTTTGTTTTTTTTAAAACCACGTACCTTGGCACTGCTTTGCAATGTGCTTTGTTGTATAACAAAGCTGGAGTCTCCTTGGCTATCATTAGCTTTAAACACTGAGCAGCACAAATTAACATGGGGTGAGAGTGGCAATGAGCACAGAGGAGAAAACTTGCTCAGATAAAGCTCTGCTGTCTGAATGAAGACTTTTCATTTAGTCTTTTTGTAAGTCTGTGACACTGAGATAACTGCCTATCACCTGCCTCCCTCCCTTCCTTCAGAAAGGTAAAGCTACCTTTATTTTCAAAGACAATAAAATGGATACATACCTAATAAAACTGTGATAGATGACTCTCTGCCTGTACTTGCATTTGTAATCTTCTGCATCTCATTCAGATACCAAAAGGAGCTTGTCTGTTCTTTGAGCTGTACAGCTTAGGTCAATAAAAGATGCCACTGCTACTGCAATGCTTTACTGAGAGTCTTGTTCATCTGAATTCCACTGGCGCTGAGCCTTGTTTTCTCTTCTTTTGGGTCACAGCAAAAGTAAAGCCTTTGTTTGAGTAATGTGCATTGAAATGGAAGGAAAAGTATCAAACACAACCTGCTGCAAACTACTTAACTCTATTGAGAGTTCAAAATAGTAGGGCTGCAGCCCTTTCAATTCTTGTGCTTGGTGCTCAGTAGCAATGCATCAACAGCCTGAATAATTGCTATGAGTTTTGCATGGTTTTTTAGAAAAATCCATTGCAACTGAAGTGACTGTGGTCTGATGTACTAAAATGCTTGCCACCCTGCTACAGTTTGCAGGTTCCTGGTGGGGTTTTCTGAGAGCTCAACTGTAAAACATAGAGTAGATGAGATAATAGCTTTGTGTGAATCCAGGGACGTGTGTATCAATACAATAAACCACAGAGAGGGAAGAAAAAAGTGACAGAGAAGATAGTTTTTCATTCTCCACTGTGTGGACAAAGTATATATTGTGTGTCACATGCACTGTTTGGCACTTGAGGAGAACAGCAAAGATGACAGTTGCTTTAGGACCTTGGCTGCCAACAGAGCCAAGGGGTCTTCTCAGAACTCTGTTCCAGCCTACGGGCTCATAGCTGCCTGAATCTCAGAAAACAACAGCCAATATCTTAAAATGTCACAGGTAGTGAGATCAACCTACAGAATGATCTTTGCTGAGGTGTCCAAGATTGCGTCTGCACAGTGTCAAGCATTACACCAGCTCTGGTTTGGAAGCTGTCTGCCATGCTGGCACAGCTTTGAATCTAAGCTAGCAAGCTGCTCCACGAGGCTGTTTTCTAATGGGCTGTGCTATATTTTGGTGACTGGGGCTGGCTTCTGTTTGTCTTTCCAGCAAACAGTACAGAGACATTCAGATCTATCTGCACTTTTCAGAGTAGATGGACATACCCAAAGGCTGTGACTGAGTAGAAGACTGTCTTTTCCTTAAAAATCTTGCTCTGTTGGATTAAAAAAAATTGCTTTTCTCATGTGGAGCTCCACTTCATTCTTCTTTTAGTTTAAGATAAAATCTGTTTTTAGCTAGCTGATGGTTCCTCTACCTGTTTAGTCAGTTCCTCTGCTTAATCCTGTGGTCATGTCCTGTGCAAGTATGTAGAAGTCGTATATACTGAATACTACACTACCACAAGGCTTCCTAAGTAAGAAAAACTGCAGCAGTGCTTACCTCCAAATGGTACATGGGTTGTGAGGAAGCTCTTGTGAAAACCATATTTCTAGTTTTGGTTTAAGTAAATCCACAGAGCTCTTTTTTATTCCTGTAATTCCTTTCTCCTTCCCAGTAGTCTCAGTAACACAGCTCCAGTAGGGCTGTCTGGGTATGATCTGCCATGTAGGCTGCCTGCACCAGTGGAAGCTGCTAAATAATCTACATAAGGCTTTTGATAAATTGATTATGTTATACTTCAGATTTATTTTAAAATAAGGATTAATGGTTTTAAAGTTGTAGGATGATGTGGTGTGTGGTCTGGCTGTGGTGTTGGGAGTCATATGCTGGATGGATCCTCTGTTGTGGATAAAGACTGAAGGCCAATGATGAGGGCAGCTGCTCCATATCTCTGGGGAAAACTTTCCTAGGTAGCTTCTGAAACCTCTGCTCCAATATCTAGCTGCTAAATGATATCCTTGAGCCTGGCTGCCCTGTGTGCATATCCAAACACAAAACAATGACTCCTCTCTGTTGCTATTCTCGATTTCTTAGAGCTGAGCAAACTCCACGGCTGCAGTATACCACTTGTGACATTTCCTTTGCCACCAAAATATAGCTGCCTTTGACAAGTTCATTTCTTAAGCCCAACTGAAGTGTGAAGGTGCAGTGCTGCTTCCTTTTGATTTCATATTTGCAAACTTCTGTTGTATTCATGAATATGTGTTGGAGTATCCAGAACTCTGAATGGACCCAGCTCAAGGAGATTTTTAGTATGGAAACCTTATGAGCATATTTAGAGTAGGAATGAAGAATAAATTTAAACTGAGATTACAGGCGAAAAGTCCCACAGGAAAGCCAAGATGTGAATACACTCAGTTCACGTGCCTATAAAGGATGTTTGACTGCTTTTTAACCAATTGGAGAAACTACACATGCCTTTACTTTGTAGCACATTTTTCCTCTCTTAGCAAATTGCTGTGGCAAGATCTTTTGTGAAATGATGTGTATGGAAGGACAGTTCAGGTCTGGGAAGAAACTCTGAAGAGTCTAAATATGAAGTCACGGCAAAGCTGCTTGTTGTGTCATGTGCCGTAGAATGGCTTTGTGTGCCTAGCAGTGATCCTCCCTCCATGACAAAGTACTCTTCCCTGAGAAGAAATTTCCTGTAGTGTTTTATTCTACAAGGTTAAAAGATAATTCATCCAGCAGTATGTGCAAGAACTCTCTGGGAAGGCAGAATCCCATAGTAGCTTGACAGAGTTAAAGCTTACCAGCATTATGATAATCTTCTCTGACTGCTATAAAGGAGGAACTGTGTTTATCCAGTGGTTCCCAATTTGGGCCCATAGCTTCTGGCTGGAGTGTCACTGGGTGTCATTGCAGTACTCTGAGAGATTTCAAAAGAGAAGCAGAAATGCTGGCTTACTGCCATGTTGCTTTCTGCTTTCAGTGCTGAAGTTGCCCAGTGCTTTAGCATGACCGTTGCTGAGCTTTACTTCCTGTTTGACTTCCCACCTTTTCCCAGAAGCCAAATTGGTGCAGAGAAAGGAAGCTTTGGTGCATTGTTACTCAGATTGAAGATGTTCATGCCTCTTCTGCTCCGTGGTCAGCCTGTCAGGTGAAGTCAGCTCCTCAAAGAGAAGACAGTGCCTGCTGAGTGTGCAGACAACTCCACTTCAGAAGTGATGAAAGAGGAGCAGAGCAACCTGTTTCCTCCTCACTAACTGGGGCATACCTAGATGGCAATGTCCTGCTCCAAAGCAGATTCAGGGCAGGTCTTCTGCAGGTCTCAGCTCATTTCATTCTGATGTGGTTTTCTTCACCAAAGTATTGTTTGTCATCTGTGTGTCAGGCACAGAATGACTAAGTCTTGACATTTTCTCTGCTGGGGACCATGCTGGTGTCCATTTAAGTGGTCCTCACCATCGACCTGGCAAGCCACCAGCTAATTGCCAAAGCTCTTTGGAAAGGGATTTCTTTCCTTGCTGATACTGCCTCGATTTCCCATTCCCCTGCTTATGCTGATCTTGCAGCTGACTCATGGAGAGAATGTGCTTTGAAACCTTTGCTTTTGATGGATCTGATGCTGTGATAGTCCCGGAGGGTCCCACTGCTCATCATGGCTGCTTCAGCTTAAGGCTTTGCATGGACATAGGATGGATTTTTTCCCCTGCTCTCACTTGCTTAAGTTTGAAGAGTGTTGAAGGCTCCAGCACGCAAACATACAGGGATGTGTACCAACAGCTGTGATGGCGGTAGCAAGGAAATGCTAAATAATATCTGTGTGCTCTTTTTCAGGAGTATTTTATCTACCATGAATCAAAATGTCTTGCTGAACATAGGCAGTAAAAACACTATTGTATGAGAAGATACCAAGTAGTGTACCTTCAACAGTTTGGTGGAAAACATGTTCTTTCTTAAACTACTTAAGACACTACCACTTGTGTGACCACATATATTTTTTCAGATAAATCAGACATGTTTCTACTCCAAAGTGTAAGCCATTCCAGTGGCTACATTTGTCCAGGGCTGCTGCTCTTCAAGCCTTTGCAATGTGAAATGGAGGCTGCAGGCAGAACCCCTTTGGCACCATGTTTGTTCTAGCTCTTCTTTCTGTGCTTGATTTTAAAGCGTTACGATTAATTGCTCCTATAAGAGTCTGCATCCTTTTGTGGTTATAGTAGGACCCTTCAACTGCTTAAATGGAGCAGACTGATACTGAGGGAGCAGGTTTGCTAGATGATAAAATAATGGCACATTTCAGAACAGATCAAACAAGAGGATGCTTCCTGTTACTGTCATTGGAGCAATTTTTTCAAGCAAAATATGTGAGATAGTGTCTCTGCAGTAGAAATGTGCATCACCTTAACTTGAGCTTGGGTGCTGGAGAGGCCTGGAAGTTGGGTGTCTGCTATGTTTCTGAACATAGGCAAAGCAGTGACAAAAGCGAGAATAATATATGTCTCTCATAACAAGAGCCCTTGGAGATCATTGCTGTTGCTTGCTGACTTCAAGAAATGCTTGGATGTCTTTTTAAGCACAGTCTAGACTAAAAAAAACACAAAAAACCCGTCCACACACAAAAAAAAAAACCAACAAAAAAACCAAGAGAAGGAATTGGAGGATTGATATAGGAGTGACAGGCCAATGTTTTAATGTTCTGCAGCTGGGTGGTCTCCAGTTTGCTGACAGAAGAGCTGCATGTGCTGATCAAAACAGTGTCTTATCCCAGCTTTACATTTTGCATTATTTCTGTCTGCATCTTCCTCCTTTCCCTCTTTTTGCAGGTGTGTTTCTTGGGAGAGAAATAAATCATTTGTATTCCTCTCTGCCTCTAGCTAAATCTTAATTGCCCTGGTTGTTACTGGAGGGCCAGGCATGGAAAGTTTAAAAACAATTGTGAAGAAAAGAGGGGAAAGAAAAAATGCTCTTCTGAGCCTGAGGTGTCTTATGAGAAGAATCTGCTAGATAAAAGAAATAGTGTAGCAACGTGGCTTGTGTGTTTTACTTCTGGTAGTATTGCTGTACTCTTTTGACTGCTTATAAGACATGCTTACTTTGAGACTTTTCTGCTTAGATGGCAGACATAAAAGCAATCACTGCACCTAGAGAAGAGAAGCCCTGATCCTGAGAAAGCCAGACTCATCCCTGCACTGCAAGGGAGATCTCAGAGTAGTTTTTCCTATTTTGACAACAAAACAATTTCTTTGGCTGTAGTCTTGTCTTTCCTTGTAGGAGATGCTTTGGTGGCTTATTTCTTGACTTGACACACTTAATAAAACTTACTTTTCAACATGTCCTTAGGCAACAGTGTCTTATTGGAATATTGCAGTAGCTGGAGTTCACATCTCTAAGACTAGGTTTATTTAAACTCCTTCCTGGAAAGACAAAAACCCATGATAACTTCCACAGTATATATTTCACTTCGTTGAGAATAAATTTTAAAATTTACTTGCCTTTGAAACTGGCAGAGATGTTGGAGCAAAGAAAACCACCCTGAGAGCTAATTAGGTTCAGGCATTAGTCAGGGATATGGCTTTCTGGTAAGAGAGTAGTGGGTCAAAATTATAATAAACAGTAGATTTTTCTGAAAGTTTAGGATGAATATTTTCCAGCACTTCCCCTCACCCTTTCAAACACGATCATGTTAAAATCAATATAGAGTACTTGAATAATTGGAGAATGTGAGAACTAGAATAATTTTCTTATAGTTGTACATAGATTTAGGACTTTTCAGTATTAAAAAAAAAAAAAGAAAACTATTTTTAAAAATGGGGAGGAATGGTTGGAAGTTGTGGACATTTGAAGAATCCGTAGCTGGTAATTCATTCAGTTACGCTGCTGGCAGTATATATAAAAAAAAAGAAAAAAACCAATCTGACTGTAATGATATCTCTGTGCAGCCATTATAAGGTCGGAGACTACAAGTAATGTTAGCAATTTGCTACTAGACATGTGGTGAGCAAATTAAACCTTAGCTCATCATTATAATCTTTGGTTTGTTGTCATTCTATGGCTACTGCAATTTGGGGTTACTGATGGAATATAAAGTTGTCTCAGTGCATTGATTTTCTGTTTAAATAATACAGCTTGGCACAGCTCTGCAGAAGCTTGTAAGTAGATCGGCCAATGTTCGTTAAATTTATAAGAAATCAAGATTAAAAACTTCACTGTACCTTTTAACGTCCTGTTTGTGTGGCTGAATCTAGGCAGGATTCCCAGGAGGGAAAACTGTTTATTCCTGCTACAGAAGGTGAAACTACCAGGTTTTGTTTAGTACACAGAGCATTTTATGTTGCATATCAGATGTCTGTGGTATAATCAGCTGTCTTCCATGTGCAATATCTCCACAAGAACAAAACACTAGAGCTCTAAGTTCCCTGAAAGATGAAGCTTGTGTGAGATTGTTTCATTTTTGATTAGGACACTTTTTTTTTTTAAATTCTGAGGAGACAAAAGTTTTCATAAGAATGTGCCTTTTAAAAGGCATTTTTTAAATGTCTGTTTTTAACCAAGATACCCTAGATAAGACTACAATCGTTGCAAGGGAAGCATTACTGTGCTCTGGAGGTTTATTTGACTGATAGATGTGGCTAGAAATGAGACTGTAGCACCCTGGGAACTCTAAGGCAAAGGAGAAAGCTGTAATGAGGCATTTGTGCATGCTGAAGTATCTAATTATTCTGCCTGAATGCAGCTAAAGGATTTGATTAGCATATAGGAGGCAGCATAGCAGTGGAGTCTGCCTGATGACTATTGATTTTTAATAAGCCCAGAATAATGAATTGTCTTCAAGAAAATATTATAAATTTATGTCCTGTGAAGAATTAAGGAATTGAAAGAATGTGCCCCTGGGGCATTCATTTTAACTTGCTTTAACTCCACTGAGGCAGAGTGTCTTCTGACTCTTGCTGTTTATGGTCTTTTTCTTTTTTTTTTAAATTTCTTTGCTGTCATTTTCAAGACTATTCAATATTTTCATAGACACTCTTCATAGACACTTTTTTATTTCAGTTGTGTCTGTGGAGCCTTTCTACCGTGGATGTGAAAATGTGTATTCATGTCTTGTGAAGAGTAAAGGGCTACTCTTTCTGGGAAAGTGCCTCCTCCTTTCCCAAGGATCAAGAGTATGATTTCATTTTTATGTTGCTTCAGCCTCATCCCAAGGGTGTCTGCCTACTGGAGAAGAGGAGGAGATGGTCTTCATTTACTCTTAATGCCTACAGTGGTGGGAACTGGTAGTTCCTTGGGGCTGTTGCAATTTGGGTGTCATGGGAAACACTGGCTCCTTTGAAGGTAGTAAGGGTTTTGTCCCTGATATCTGGTTTCTGGTGGAAATGCTGTCATACTCTGACAGAAGAGCTTAGGGAAGGCTCTGGCACTGCCCACATCAGCTATCAACAGCAACAAGACAAGGCTGCTTGAAGTCACTTGCAGTAAGATAAAAACAAAAATTAGGTGTACAGTAGAAGTCTGAAATTTTTCAGGAACAAAATCCATGGCCATATGGTTGTGAGAGCAGTAGCCACAGAGAAAAATCTTTGGGAAGATGAAGTGTCTTGAGATTGTTCAGGTTTTCTGAAGGGCTAAGGAACCTAAGAGTTCTTTCAAACACCGAAAGAAAAAGCAAACAGATAATCAGTTTTCTAAGTTTGCAGAGGATAGAGCAAGAAGTAGTGGGACTCCAGCACTGAGTTGGAGATGCTGTGGGACAACATGCCTGGGAATGTGGTGGAGCTTTTTAGCAACTAATTGAACAAGTACCTGCCAGGAGTATCATCAGCAACCTGCCCTGGGCAAGCAGAAAGATGAAATAACCTCTTAGCAATCCCTCCCAACCAGAGAGATGAG
The DNA here is from genome assembly GCA_013400335.1 of Eurystomus gularis. Taxonomy (NCBI): domain Eukaryota; kingdom Metazoa; phylum Chordata; class Aves; order Coraciiformes; family Coraciidae; genus Eurystomus; species Eurystomus gularis. The sequence goes on along the minus strand of VZZY01021556.1, from coordinate 25,642 downwards.
ATTACCTCTTGCAATCTCTCCCAGCTTGTCACTGTGTTGTAGGATGGGTGGAAGCAGGACGGGAGGGAATGTTGCTTGTTGTGTTCGTAGGGAGCATTGGAGTGACTCAGTCAGCTCCTTCCTCCTGTGAGGCTGGGTGCTCTATTGCACCATGCAGGATCTGGCAGTCCCATCCTGGAGCTATAGGTCCACTTACAGTCTTCCTTAAAGCCTGTGGAACCCTCTGAGCTCCTGCAGAGAGGGAAATGCAGCATGAGGTACAACTTCACATTGCTGGCAAGGAACATGGGCTTGATACTGTACCAGTGGAAATCCAGCAAATACAGGATGTCTGGCAGCAGTGGGGAGGGAAGGGAGAAACTTTTAGCTATTGTACCCTATGTGCTGCTGTTTTGAGCGCTTCAGTTGAGCAGGACTGGTGAAAAGGTTGTGCTGGTGAATAGGATCTCAGCAGTGATGAGGCTAGGAAGAGGCATGTACTCTCTCACTGCTCTGCAGAGACAGTCCAGCTCCTCCATGTCTGTATGGGGTTTTGTGGTCCTTATGAAGGTATTGGAAGGAATATCCTTCTACAACTATTTATATTTTCAGGCAAGTAAACCAAAGTTTTCTGTGTGCAAAAAACCCAGCTTGAGACTCCATGTGCTTGTTTTAAAATTTTGCTGATTGCTATTGTCTGGTATTCATGGACTATTATGCCAAAGAGTGATGTCTCTGAGGAAAGATCTCACAGACATAAGGAGCGGCTGGGGGAACTGGGGTTGTTTAGTTTGAAGAAGAGGCGGCTGAGGGGAGACTTTATTGCTTACTACAACTGCCTTAAAGGAGGTTGTAGAGAGGTGGGTGCTTGTCTCTTCTCACAAGAAACAAGTGATATGAGAGAAAACAGCCTCAAATTATTCCAGGGGCAGATTAGGTTGGACATTAGGAAAACTTTTTTTACTGAAAGTGTTGTCAGTCATTGGAACAGGCTGCCCAAAGAAGTGGTTGGATCACCATACCTGAATGTGTCTAAAAGCTGCATAGATGTGGTGCTTAGGGACATGTTTTAGCAGTGGCCTTGGTAGAGTGGCATAATGGTTGGACTTCATGATCTTAAAGCTCTTTTCCAACCTAAATGATTCAGTGATTCTATGACATCCCCACAATAGAAAACTGTTCCTTGGAACCATTCAGAGGCTGATAGTCAGATAAACTTGTGGAACACAGGATCAATTTGTGACATGATTCACTGAAATAATCCTCATGAAAGACACAGACTACCAAGTCATTTTTCATGGCTGTCTTGATGCACCTGTTTTAGTTTGTTAGCACCTGTTAACCTGTAAATCATAATTTTTTGGCAGATACATATGACAGAAAGGAAGTTTGCAGTGTTACTCTGTCTGTGGCTGCTCTTTAGACCTACTCACCTCCTGCTGATAGTAACAGAAGGGTGTACAATGCTTACAAAAATGCAGAAAATTTTAGTACTTGCAAGCCCCATTTTTTTTCTATTATCTTTTCTTCAGGAAACAGTCACAAAACAATCCAACTGAAAACATGAGGTAATAATTTCTCAGGAGTCTTCCTGTCAGCTTGGCCAACCAGGTAGCTGTATGTCATCTCTGGCTTTTAGCATTACTTCTTTCTTTCACTTCTTTCCTAGACAGCAACTTGACATAATGTGGCCTCTTAAAAGAGTCACAGCCTATAAAAACTTATCTCATCCCATGGGGAATAGGGTTTCACTCTCCTTCCTGATCCTCACAAAGGCTCCAGATGTGTGTGTGTGTCAGTGTGAGGCTGAATATTGACTAATATATTTTTTTTGTTAAAGGATGGCATTATCAGTAGTTAGCATACTCACTTTTAATCCAAACAAAGCAGCAAAACATAAGCAACAGCCACAAGACAATTTGGTCTGGTTTCTTGTGGTACGTTTGTAAAATTACCAACTCTGGGTGGGCATAGGGGATTTTTGTGGTCTGGGTATGGGAATGCATGATGGTGCTCCTCTGGACTTGCTGAGTTCTCATCAGGGTGTTACTAACCTCTACAGTCAATAGTGAAGGTCTATTCTGACAGCAGTTCCCCACTTGATTTTGGAGGTAAGATGATTTCTTAAGGTTGAAATGTAGCACATGAGAACAGGGATGAGTTGGGCCAGTCATGTCCTGTAAGGAAGACACTGTGTTTCTAGTGAGCACCAGTTTAAGTAGAATTTGCACAATATATGCTAATTAGTTGCCCTAGAAAGCCGATTTATGACAAAATCCTATTCACCTCTGCCATCTTGAGCAGCAGGAGGTGTCCAAGGAGTTTCTGCTTGGCAGTGTGCTGCCACTGCACAATCCTCATGGCCCTCAGCTCATGGCAGATGCATAGGGGCATTCCTCTGCGTGCAACTCAGCTCTCTGCTTTCAACCAGGCCTCTGCCTATTGAGACTGCCTGCTCATGCTTTTGGATTCATTTCCTTGACTTCCAGGCTTTCTTTGCTTTCCTCTCTTTCTCTTGGCAGCACACAGATGTGTGCAGTTGTGTTTCAGCCCACTCCAAAAACCCTTTATTTACAGCTAGTTCCCAGGAAAAGACCTAAATCTTTAGATTGGTTTGAGGGTTTTTCTTCCTTAGGAGTCTTTTATTGCTCAAATCTTAAGTTATCAGTGATTTGGCCAGTGGGTTCCCTTGTTAAAAATACATTGTTGCACAAAGGAGCTTGTTCTCCCTGGATGGAAGGATGACTAAAAGACCTCTCAGCTCTCACAAGGTCTTTTGGTTTTTATGAGTGGAAGAGAGCTTGGATATAGTTACTTTCTATCACAGTACAAGTATAATTAGATTCTCCAACTAATCCTGAATGAAATGCTAGATTAGTTGTCACTGCTGTATTTTCTCTGCTGCATCAAATATTTATTTAATATTCCTTTTAAAATAAATCAAGATGTTCCACATGTAAAAGGCCTGAAACTATTTTTTCCATGAAGGATATGTCCTGAACATGGTGATGAAACACGTCTTCTCTCATAAATGTTGTTACTACTGCATATGGAATATAAGGAAAGGGTATGCATATTTGATGCGTGGTAATGCTTTGATTAAGTTTTGGACGAAGTTTGCTGAATATACCAGTACATGAGATGGCAGCCAAGCCCTATACCAAAATCTAGTGTAGTTTTGAATTAAGTTTTTTGATGTTGTTTGATGCTGACAGCATTTATTTTTTGTCCATGATCATAAAGGTATGGGCTTTTCCTGCTGAAGTTTCTCCTGTTCTGTTAAAACTGCATTGATTACTGATCTTCTATGAAAGCTATGACCACTAAATTCTAGACATTGGGTAGTTTTATTCAATCTGGTATGAGTTCTGTGTTTGTGCATACATAGAAGATATTACCAAGTCACCACAATAATGGGCAAAAATGTAAAGAATAAAATCTTTCTGTTCTTGCAAGGCGTTTTCCTACCTCTGGAAAACCACCACTGGACAAAAGTGTGTGTATCAGTGCTTTAGTGGGAAATTAGAAGCAATCACTGCATCTACCCACCATTGGTAAGGACATCTCACACGTAAAGTAATTGTACAATTAAATGAGGATTATCCCTGAGATTCGCTGAGATTTTACTACTACTTTATTGGTTACCACTAATTAAGGTTTGCATTGCGTAGTTGCAGGTGCTTGATTCTTTTTTAAAGACTTAGAATCTGTTTTCAAATATGTTTTACTTGCCATGTTCTCCTGGTTCGGCCAGGACAGGGCTAATTTTCAGCAGGATCTGGGGGGAGCCACAGCTGGGCTATTCTATACCATACTGACTTCATGCCCCCATTGCAGGTTCCTCACCCTGTGAAGCTGGATGAGGTGTGCGCTTGGGTCTATCAGGTCCTGTCTGCCCATTTATTCACTCGGTATTGCTTGTTTTGTACATTATTTTTCTCACTGTTGTTATTGCTGTCGTTGTTCTGATTGTTTCTTGTGCATTATTGTGTTAAACTCTCTTTATTTCAACCCCAGTATCTGTGTTCTCCCTGTCCCCCTTCCCCCTCCCAGTGGTGGGGGGGCAGCAGCACATGGTGCTCAGGCCACAGCAGGGCCTAAACCACCACACATGCTTTTAAGGGAGATCAAACAGAAGGTAGATATTAGGCTGCATTTGGGATCCCTGGTGGTTGGGGTCAGGGCTGGAACTGTTCCATGCATGTGTTTATCTCTGGAGCTGGACAGCTGACTCCCAGATCACCCTTTTGTTTCTGAGAAATCACTTCTGTTGCTAGGTTCTCAGGACCTGGTGTCATACGTACTGTTAATGACTATTTCTGTTGCCCTTCATGATGGGACGATATTTGTCCTTCAGGGAGTTGTTTTTTTATTATTTGGGAACAAGTGTGCGCAAATAAAGAAGTCACACTTTTTTCTTCTCTGTCTCTCTCTTTTTTTTTTTNTGAGTGAGCCTCTCCACTGCCAGCACCCTCCTGCTCCCAGCGCTTGGGGTGGCCTGTTTTGTAGTGCTCCTCTGCAAGTCTGAACAGATGGTCTGTGCAGCATTGCACTCAGGCTATGCCTTTCCTGAATGTTACTCAATTTAAAGTATGTTTTTATGGTCTTTTTCCTGACTGGATGCCACCTTTAGGAGATGCTGCTATAGAAAGTTTCCAGCCTCCAGTGGGTTATGAAAGGGTAGGATAGCTTGGCTGTGCAGCAGGAGCAGTGCACACAGAGACCACAGGAGAGATTATTGGCAGGTAATAAGCTATAGGAGTGCTGCAGAGTTAAATCCTTTGTGTAGCTTGGAGACCATCATTTCCTGCAGCTTGATAAACACTTTAAGTTTGGATTGAATTTAACAGGGTTTGTTTTTTTTCCCAGTGTTTTCATAATATCTCCTTGCAGCAGGAAAAGAAATAGTTTCATCAGTTACAATCTATTACTAGTGTAGTCAACACAGCAATATTTGCAAACTAATACTGGACAGTTATTACTCCAGGAGATTTTTGCATACTTAATATGCAAAGGAAAAGAACACAAAATAAATCCTCTTGAGCTTGCCTTTTCTGGTCTTGTAGTTTTTGAAAGTCCTCCTGGCTGTTAATTGTCTATATTTAAATCCAACACACACAGATATAAAAGTATGAGCAGAAGTGCACCCATCCAAGCTTGGGGCACAGCCACTCACTATGGGTTCTGTGAAACAAGCAACTGCTGTAGTACACAGTGGCAAGGCAAACAATTACTCTTTTTTGTTTATATACCAGAAATGTTATTTTAAAGGGCTAAACAAGTGATAATGATTCTCCTTGAACGCCCACATATTGGCATGAGCACTCTGAAGCACATTGGGTTATAAAGGGAAAGAATTAATTGCTTTTCAGGATGAAAGTGCTACAGATGAGCTAAACTATCAGCTCCAGATTTTGTGCATTTTTATTTATGGATTTTTGAAGAAAGGGACATAAATTGGGAGAGAAAGTGAATGTGAAGGGCAATTATATATCATTACTTTTAGAATTATTCTTCAGTAAGCTCTACAGGCTGTAGAACTGTGTCTCACTGCCTTTTACTTCATCTTCCTTTTTGTATGAAGGGACTGGTGTTTTTATAGATATTATATATATAATACAATTAATATATCTGTAATTCTGAAGACTATGCTTCTGTTTTTGGGGCAGACTAAATATCTTAGTAAAACATGTAACATTGTGTACTCAGGAGCCACCTGAAGCCAGCTGTCAAACTCTACTTTTTAATTACAGACCACATACCATGTTCACCATGAAGATCATACTAAATCCATTGTTCCCTTTCTGTTTAAAATATTAGAGGGCACTTGGATGAAACACTTTGCTCATTTTCATTAATGTGCCCATAAACTGAGTAGTAATGAATTTAGTTGTAAAATAAGATATTACAATCCAATGATTAATTGTTATTTGGATAGTCAAGTCACCAAAACAGAAAAAATATGATGAAGGATTTAAGAAGCTTATAGCTCCTTTTATAAAAGTGAAAAATGCACACAATATTCTTGTTTTCTTGTTAGTGTATAAAGACTAGGAGTGGACAGCAGCTGCCGTAGTGTATTCAGTGGTAATACTATTAGGTGAAATCCCATTTTGTGTCTCAGTTAGTATGAAGAAATTTAGAACTACATTGGAAACCAGGTTTTTCCTTGCCAGCAAAGCAAGGACCTTATGTGGAAACAGTTTGCCTTTGCAAAACTTCACTGTGACACGAACTTTGATCCTGCTTCATGGAAAAAAGTAATCTGAGTAAAGCCTTGTAAGTTAGTAACATTAACTGAGAGGCTGAGACTACTAACTTTTGTACTGGGCGCTTCTTCACAAAAATCATGCAGTGCTTCATTTTTCTAAGCTACCAGATAAGGGGAAAGGTCTCTAGAAAACTGTGTAATGATTTAGATGAAAAGTCTCTTTTGTCTCATCCAGCAGGAAGTATGCTTATCAACGTGGCTGTTAAACTGCAAATTTTCCAGGGAGCACTTCATGTACAAGTTGATGATCTTGATCTATAAAAGCAGGCTCTTAGACATGACTCATAAACCTGTCTGTGATTCTAATGTACTCTTCAGTTTTGAATAAACAAGTTGTCTGACAAGTTAAATAGGCCCTGTCGTGCTTTTATCTACATCCAAAGCATGGTAGTTACATTGCACATAGTGGACAACAGGTCAATCCTATGGTGAATGGCTCAGGAGTAAATGATAGGAGCAGATCCCAGTTATGAAGATTATATTTGTTAGTATGAATGTGTGTCTTCCACTTGTAGTTCTTTGGTTTTCTGGGAAAACTACCACAATGTTATCAAAAATATTTTCCCCCCATGTGCATGTAGTGTGTTGATTAACAGGTTTAATGACTTTCAGTGTTTTTATAGCCTTCTAAAGTCTTATCTTTCTTCCTGGTTTTTGTGCTTTTTCTAGTCATTTAGAAAATTGCCAAAGGAGGACAAAACAAGGGCTTTTGAGACGCTGAAGTGAGACAGCTGATTAGACCTAAGGAAGCTTCAAAGTAGATAAGCAGGCTAGGGCAGATTTGTAGTAAGGACAAAGATAAATAATTTTAAAGGATCCATTCATTCAGGGATACAAAGCATGTGACTGGGAGGTTTGTGAAACTTTTTAAAAGTATGCTTAGAAACATTTGGATTAATAAATAATATGTCTGAAACTTGCCCGGATGTCTCAGTTTATAGTTTGCTCTTGAAAAATGGAGAGTTCACTGAACTATGAGGTTGTGAATTTTTTTTTTTTTACCTTCTGCCATCCCTTTCACTTCTGCATGTACAATTTTATTTTCTTTTTTCATAAATTAAGAAATATTTCTGTTTTCAGATTAATAAGCTGCGAAGAATGAGAGATGATTTTTTTTTCCAGAGTGCATGTTTTTCATGTTTTTCAGTAGTTGATCTGTGTTTGTCCAAATCAATATAGAGAGTTTGTGGGTTATTTCCTTCTCAAACCACATGTCCAGTTGTTCACCCACTGTGGTTAGGCTGTGGCCACATATATGAAATGTTATTGCTGGTATTTTGCCTCCCCTCACTAGCTTAATGGCAGTAAGTGCAGAAAGTGCCACGCATCTTTCTCTGCAAATTGGGCTCTTCTGAGTGTATCAAACAGTAAGACAGCCAATGTCTTATCTCAAGAGGCATCTTTCAAAATGCACATCAGCAGGATTTTGTTTAAAGACTTCCCTTTGAATTTAAGGACCAAGTAGCAGGTACAATTTCACCCCATCCACTGAGGTAGGTACTCTACATAATACGAGATTTTTGCAATTCTCTAAAAATAAAATCTTGAATAGAAACTAGATAACTTAATTTTCAAAAGGGACTTTAATTTGCCAAATTCCTTCCCTTCCTTTTCTCCATTAGCCCCTAATAATCTAGGTAGATGGATTTTTCTTTCTACAAGCTGATCTCCTTGCCCCTTGTACCCCCCAGAAAGGTTCTAAAAATGGATAGCAGATAAATACGTTAAAAACCAGAAATTACTCAACTATCTGAAATTAGAGGGAAGTCGTGTGCCACCAGTGACCTTTATTTACTGTCTGCCAGGATGAGTTGTGTATTTTTTTTCCTCCCCCGATGATGAACATAAAGTAAGTCATTAAATCTTCCTTTGCAGATAGAATTGTATTTTGTGCAAAGATACCTGTCATGGACAAGGTTTAACATACATGTTTTCTGAGGGAATAATGACCTACACTGAGAGCTGTGTCTTTGAAAGGACAGTACTCCTTGCTCTTCATAACTTACTTGCATTTCCTTCAGTGATGGTAGATGTGTCCCGTCTTTATTTGAAAAAGATAGTATCTCTGAGAAAGGTATTAGCTGTGCTTAATCATTATCTGTATGTGTTTTGATGAGGATTGCTCGGAACATAACATTAGACCAGGTAGATTATGTTTGTGTTAACTGTAGTAGCATCGGCATCAAATGGGCAACACTTGGCCTTACGTAAACATGCACATCTGCATCTGAGCTGATCACTCTGTGCACCTTTTATCATGAGAGGAGGAAAACAAGTGCTCAGATGGTATGATGACTCCCTAAAGTTGATGTCTACAAGAAAGTACTTTTTTTCATTTATTGTGAAAACAGTCAAGCATGACTAGTGCTTTAGATGTCTAAGTTAGGGGGAGATGAATCCCATTCTACATGTCACTGCCACTGTATAATTATGCTGTGAATACTGGAGTATTTAATAGAATCATAGAATCATAGAATCATAGAATGTTTCGGGCTGGAAGGCACCTTAGAGGTCATCTAGTCCAACCTCCCTACACAAGTAGGGACATCTACGTAGGTCAGGTTACTCAGAGCCTCATTGAGCCTGACCTTGAATGACTCCAGAGATGGGGCCTCCACTACCTCTCTGGGCAGCCCATTCCAGTGCTCTATGACCCTCATATTAAAGAACTTTTTTCTAATATCCAACCTAAATCTATCTTTTCCTAGCTTAAAACTATTACTCCTTGTCCTATCGCTACAAACCCTTGTGAATAGACCTTCCCCTGCCTTCCTGTAGGCCGACTTCAGGTACTGGAAGGTCAGTATAAATTCCCTCCGGAGCCTTCTCTTCTCCAGGCTGAACAGCCCCAACTCCCTCAGCCTGTCCTCATAAGAAAGATGCTCCATTCCCCTGATCATTTTGGTGGCTCTTCTCTGGACACGCTCTCATACATCCACATCTTTCTTGTGCTGGGGGCTCCAGGACTGGATGCAATACTCCAGGTGAGGTGTCACCAGGGCAGAGTAGAGTAGCAGAATCACCTCTCTTGATCTGCTGGCCACAGTTCTCTTGATGCAGCCCAGGATGTGATTGGCCCTCTGGGCTGCCATTGCACACTGGTGGCTCATATCCAGTTTTTCATCCACCAGCAACACAGACTACTGTTCACTGAAATACTCTGCAGTTTGATATCAGAGTGTTGCTATCACTCCACTACAAGAAAAGCTTTTAATAGCTAAGGCTGCAGCAAAAAACATAGTTATAGACATGATGTTCTTCCCTGTGTGAGTCAGATTACTGGATATTGTGTGTAACCTGAGCGGGACCTGACTCCAGGCATAGGTGAGGCAGGCAGTTACAGGCAGCAGTGCTGCATTGCTGTGCTATGTTTGTGCACCCCAACTTATGCAAGCCAGAGAGAAGTGTAGGGGAGTGAGCATGTTTCTGCAGATGGGGTAATGCAAGCCCTCTGACCCTTGTCCCCATGCCCTCCTTCCCATCTTGTCACTACTGTCCCCTGCACTACTCCTGACACTGAGCTCTTGCGTCATCATTGGAGTGGCAAGACTGAGTTTTGCTGACAGCAAGCACCTCAGTAAGTACTTTGAGATACAAAACAGCTTTTAAATGATTTCCTTCCTGGCACTATTTCTTAATATTTTTCTGATTTCCAGTATGTATGTACTAACTTGCAAAGTATGGGATGTAGAACACTTATCTTGTAAATCTAGGGCAGCCTCTTTGTTGCTGTTCCTTTAAGGGATTTTGTTGCTCTGATTGACTTTATAAAAGACATAGCTGAATCATAACATACATAACTGTTTTCAGGTAACTGGACTTATTTCAAATGCTTACAGATGCTGTTCAGTACCTTTTCAGCAGATAGTAGTGGTAGCATGTTGGAAAGAAGGCCAAAAAAGCTTCTTCCTTTGCTCTGAAAATGAATCAGAGCTTCTATAAGCTGGCAGGTCTCCTTCTTGCTGATAAAAGTGAGACGATTCAAATTTGGAAAGGGAAGAATGGTACTTGAGTTACATCACTGTTTCTCTATCTGAGCTTGTGTTTTTATTTGATTGTTTTATTAAATTGAAGGAACTCCTAGCCTTTAAGAAGTTGAAGGACTCTTTTTATAAAGTGTTGTCCTCTTGTGTTTTTCTGACAGCTAAACAAGAGTGATATTACCAGTTTTTAATTATTTCTTATACTTTGTCCTCCTTATTTTATTTTCTTGCCAATGTATGTGAATTTGTGAGAGAGATTTGTTGGAGGACTCCTTGCTGTCTTGCAGACAAACCAAGTGTAGTCCAGGAATCACTGCTAGAGAGATGCTGGTATGGATGATCATGCAGTGGCAAGCAGGTCGAGGGAGGTTATCCTCTCCCTCTACTCTGCCCTTGTGAGTCCTCATCTGGAGTATTGTGTCCAGTTCTGGGCTCCCCAGTTCAAAAGGGACAGGGAACTGCTGGAGAGGGTATAGCAAAAGGCTACGAAGATGATTAGGGGACTAGAAAATCCCTCTCAGGACTTGCCCTTGATGAAGCCATGCTGGCTATGTCAAATCACTCTGGGATGCATCTCATCAGGACCCATGGACTTATGTATGTTCAGGTTCCTCAGGTATTCATGAACTTGATCTCTTTTACAATGGGAGGAACTTTGCTCCCTGATCCCCATGCTGTGGTCCATTTACACAGAAGGTGTGAGAAGAGAGTTTACCAGTGAAGACTGAGGCAAAGCTTTGTTAAATACCTCAGCCTTCTTCTCGGCTGTAGTTACGAGCTTGCCAGTCTTGCTTTTCATGGGGAGTACCTTTTCTTTGATCTTCCTTTTCTGGCTGACATACCTGTAGAAGCATAGAAGCCCTTCTTATTATTCTTTGTGTCCCTTGCCAAGTTCAGCTCCACCTGCACCTTGGCCTTCCTGACCCCATCCCTACATAACCAGGTAGGATATATTGCCAGGATACTTGTCCCTGCTTGAACTGCATTTGCAGTTCCTTCTTGCCCTTAAGTTTGACCAGCAGGTCTTGACTCAGTCATGCTGGTCTCTTCCCTTCCTTGCCTGATTTTTTACACCTGGGGATCGAGAGCTCTTCCTCTCTATGGAAAGCATCCTTAAAGGTCTGCCCACTCTGTTCTGCTTCCTTGTTCCTGAGGGCTGTTTTCCAGGGGGTCCTATGGACTAACTCCTTGAAGAGCTGGAAGTTTGCTTTCTTAAAGTCCGGAGTCCTGACTTTACTCCTCATCTGATCCATATCCCTTAGGACTGCAAAGTCCACCAGTGTGTGATCGCTGTGGCACTGACTGCCTCAAATCTTGACATTACAGATTAGCTCACTTGTGTTGACCATCAGGTTCAGTATTGCAACGACTCTAGTAGGGCTGTCTACTACCTGGTTTTAAAAGCTATCCTCAGTGCACTCCAAGAGCCTCCAGGATTGCCTACAGTAAGTCCTCCTGTTCGGGCAACATGCTGCCACTACACAAATGTATGGGCAACAAGCTGCATGCATTCAGCTGGGCTGTCAGCCATGTCACCTTAAAGGAATTGCCCTTAATTCCTTTGAGATATTTCACCAATGTTTCCCAGTTGACTCCTACTACCTCAGGAGCTCCTGGCTCGTCTCTGTAGGACTTCAGCTGTGCTGCAGTGTCACCAGCTTGCCTCAGAGCAACAGGCTGAGGGCCCTCACTAGCCCCCTGTCCCTCTAACCATTTAATTCATATGTGGCCTGAAATATGTTATACTCACTAGAGGGAGGAAATTCATTGTGTAGTGTATTGGAAAGAGGGAGGGGAAGAAAAGGACAAAGAAGAAAGATGTATTAAAATCTCACCTGTACAAGAAGCTCAAGCTTCATAAGCTGCTATAGTGGAGACATAAGGAGAAACAGATTGTTGTTGCTTTTTGCCATCTGCTCAGTATGTCACAGATCACTTTTATCACCAGGGAGCCATTATCAACATTTAAAAACCACGCTATTTTAAATAGTCTAAAAACAAAACAAAACAAAGTTTAGCAAGAGAAGAATAATTTTCAGCACTTAAATACATTTGTATATTTTTTTTTCCTACTGGGCTGCTGTTTTTTGCTTGCAGAAGAGACTGTCCCGTGTCACACCCTGGGTTGTCTGTCCATACCTCTAAGGAGTGGTAAGACCTTCCCAGTAGAGCCTAACCAGTCCACCCAGCCTGGACGGGCCTTCTGCTGCTCTGTGCCAAAACAGCTCATCTTGAGCTGTGTCTGCACTGGCCTGTAGTGTTGCTGCTATATAATTCTGTAGGACTCTGTTTTTATAGCACTTCATCAATCTCCAATTTAGGAAGTGAGTTGTGTGGAGATCATCATCCAGACACATTTCTGATCCAGCACATTCTGGAAGTGAAGATACCAAAAGTGAAAGACCAAGATTTATGAAACAGAAATGTGCATAAATCTGCTTCCTATTGCCTATTCTTATCAGAGCAGCTGCTGCAGTAACACCAGCTGTGATTAATCTCTTCACAGATGCCATTTCCCATGAAATCTCCTCTTAACTCCTACCTGTCACAGAAGTGCCTGTCTTCATTTTGAGGAGCCTGAAGTACTGAACTGCCTGCTTTCAGTAAGGCTATGTATTAATTCCCTGGGATGCTAAACTGCACTTGAATGTAGCTCTTCCTTCTGCTACTCTATGTTTTATTTCCTTGGGGCAGTACCCAGCAGCCTGGGGCAGTTCCAACAGAACACCCTTATGCCAGGCACTGAATCCATTTCAAATGAAACTCTTTTTCCCTACACCAAAAGGTTTTCAGTTTAAGTTGAACATCTTATTTTCATCTTTGCACATATTATTTCAAATGCACTGTCCCACCCAAAATTTTTAACTGAATTCTTGTGTAAACCTCCTACAGCTTCCTTCTTGCTTTCTACACATATACACTAAACTAAGTGTATGTGTACCTTTTAGCAGGTAGATTCTCTATAGTAGCTACTGTTTCTTTTCTAATGTCACAAGTGATGGCTCTGCCTCATTTGGGGAATTGTACAATTATAAGTAACATGGTTTTGAATGAAAATTACATTGACTATACAGAAAAAGAAGGAAAAACTAGTATTTGCTGAATTTTTTACAAGACTGGAGATTAATTGGTCTCAATTCCAGTTACTTTTTCTTGCAGGATGAGACCTCAGAGAAAACAAGAGGAAGAATGTTTGTTGCTCCTTGTTCTAACAATCAAGGCATGGAAAAAAAAATTATTCCCTTTGTCTTTGGAAAAATCTTTTATTTATCTTTTAATCTCTTGAACTTGCAGCCCAGTCCTCCTTCAGCTCTGTTCTTTTGGGGTGCTCTGTGCTGAGCATGGGATTCCAGCCAATACAGTAGAAAACTGTTTTCCCATTTTTCCATCACCTTATGGTGTCTAGCTTTTATAGAGTTTTTTTTTTTTTTTTATTAATGTTTTCTACACAAAAGACAGTTGAGGTGTTGAAAACAGTTCTTAGATGAATGGATGAGGCAATTTCTGATGACCTACTTCAGAGCATAAAGAAAAGGAAGAGCAGGAGAATGAAAAGTGAAAAATGGCATTTATTTGGGAGAAAGTAGAATAGGTGATGGATTTGTCATTAATGATGGGACTAGATGAAGAGAATTAAGCCCTAAAAGATAGTTGGTTTGGTTTTGTTTGTTGATTTTCTTAGAGAGCAGTGATAGTTGGTTTGATCTTATCTATGAACTGGACCACTAAAGACCATTTATTCTCTGTGTAAGAGCTTTTTTTAAACGTTAACCCTGCCCCTCAGTGGTTTAAAAATTCATCAAAAGAAGCTGCATGATGCAGCTGAAGTGAATTTCTATACTGGTTGAAATAAATTGGAAAATTCAGTTCTCATAATAACATAACCCCTGTCCCACTGGAACTGCTTTCCCTGTTAATGCAAACCATAATAAGTACTTTGCAGGGATTTATTTTTGATTGGTCTTCTCTATTCCAGGATTGTTAGCATTGCAGATTAACGAAGACTTATGAAAACACATATTTATTAGAAACCTACTTCTATGATATAGGAGTTGTAGAGATTTTACTCACAGTTATATTTCTGTTATGGATTTTTTTGTGTGGTTAATTATTACTAAATTTTTAAAAGAGCAACATTAATTGCCAAATGTGATCTGAATCTTAACTATATTGACATTAGATTAATACATTGCTGATATCAGAAATTTATTTTTGTCCAATTTGCAGAATATGTACTTTGAATTACTTTCAAGCTTCTTACATCTTTTTTATAAACATGAAAATAAGATACTTTTGATTGTGAAATAGTACAAATGAATTGTTAAAGACCCTTCAAGGAAATTCTAGGGTAAGAAGTATATAATAAAGTAAGGTAGAAGCCAGAATGTTCTCGTTCCATTTCTTGATTTTGGTACATTTCTGCAGAAGGCCAGGACCTGGGTGCAAATAAGAGCAGCCTGAAAGCTGCTCTTGTGTGGGCAGCATCTGGCACCAGTGTGCCAAGATGGAAGACAAGGATAGGTTTGGAAAAGAAATGCCTTGGCCTTAGGCTGATGTAAGATGTCTGAGTAAGAAGCTTCTTCCTGTTTACGCAAACTTGATTCTGCCTGTGATGGGTATGCAAGTGACTTTGGGGCAACTGATTTGGAGAACGAGGACATGGCTTTCACAGAGAAGATTTGGTTGTTAGTTTTTATACTCTTAAATCAGAAGAGGTGGCTAATCTAAATACTGTCTTGTTACTTTTGCTCATCTCAGCAGACGTGATTAACTTATAACGTATGACGACTGGAGCTGGAACGACACTGAAACAAATCTTGCTCATTGTGAATATTGCAATTTGGTGTTACAAAGCAAATTGTTGACTTTACTTTGACCAAATGACATACCACAGTCTTTTTCAGCCTGGATCATTCTATAACTCTATGTATTTACTTTATATTGCAAGCTGTAGTGGAAATAGCAAATGTCACATCTGGCTGTTCAGCTAAGCCAGGCATTTCTTGGTTGCACCATGGTTCACTATTTCTGGAGAACTTCTAACCTTGACTGACCAGTCTTTGTCACTTATCCTGATGTTTTCCTTGAGGGTGCTACCAACATATGAACTGTACTTTTCTTCCTTGTTTGTAGTTGTAAGTAAGTCCTGCAAGGCAGATATAGATAAAAATTAAAATAACACTCCGCTGTCCTGACAGTGTCAGCAGTGTCTTTGCAGAACTCTGTTCTACCATTGCACATACCCCTGCTACTTCCCATCATCTGCTGATGAGATCTGAAGGAAAATCCTGTTAGTTAGGGCCATGTGAGAGAGTTTCTCCATACAGTTTGTGGGAAAAAGTTGTTCTGTCGATGTGACACAGTGGTTTTTTTTGTTATTGGGATCCTGTTTTCATATTCTGATAACAATCAGATAATATATAATACTACTTGTTTTAGAGGCCATCACACCCACACAAGTTTAACTATTATTTTGAGAGTATTTGATACACATGAGGCTTTTTCTCTGCATTACAGTTTGTTGTCTCTCTCATTTTTACCTGTTTGCTTCCTTTGACAGTTCCTATCTCTCAACAGATGCCAGAGGTGGTCACATTATGCAAACAAACTGAAATACGGCAGCATTCTCTCCTCCTACGAATGAGCAGAAATGGTGAGAGTAGATGTCTGTTCTACTCCATGCTCTTCCCAAATCATAGCATCACAGAATAATTTAGGTTGGAAAAGATCATCAAGTGCAACCAGTGCTGAGCTTTCTCCTGAGTCTCCAGTTTGCAGCTGTGCCAACAACCATGGTCACAGTGCCACTAGGCAGCTGGAGCAGTGTTCTGGTGCTCACAGCTCAGTCATTTTAGGACAGGCCTTTCAGGTCTATTGCACCAAGTGCTGTCTTTTTTTCTGCTAGCATAAAGAACATTTTTGTTTCAATGAAGTATTTATAAGCCAGAACAGATTTTGTCTTCACATGAGAGAGTAAAATATGAATCCTGCCTCTGTACTGCCGGAGTTTAACGTGGTTGTCAAAGTCTTTAAGGCAGAGCTGAAGAGAGGACTGATGTGGAGCTCGCCTGTTTGCCTTATACTGGACTGGCCCCAGCATGGGCTTTCAAAACTCTCACTGGTGCGTCCTGCAGCTACTTATGCTCCTTTTTGCGGTTGTGTCCCTCTGAAGATTGAAATTATTTTGCTGAGCAGTTTGTCTTAATGTAGCTTTGGTAAAATTGCAGTTCATCTACTGTCATGTCTCCGGCTGGCCTAGTTCTGACATGCCATCACATCTTCTTATTCTATCCAAACTGTAATGCTGTAATGCTAAAACGCATGGACAGATGAAGTTTTTGGCAGCATCTTTGCCTTTAGGTACTTTACATGAGTGGGACCAGGTGCCCCTTGCAGCTTCTATCCTGTCCTGCTGTTAGGTCTCTGAAGTGCTACATCTGAGACTGTATTTTTTTACTTCCCATAAAGGAGGAAAAATAGTCTGTTTTCTTTTTTTTTTGTCGGAGATCTTACAGGGTTGCTACTTGTCTGAAATTCTGGGACTCTTTCAGGAATGTTGAGTGTTGGGTTTGGGCTTCAGGAGAAAAGTTTTTTTCATTTTTGAGATATTTCTCAGTTTTGGAGAGTGGAGACAATAAAATGGGAACAGGAATTACTATCCATGTAATATTAACATGTGTAAGTCCATATAAGCATCCAGATGTCAATATTCACACCATTACACCTACCTAGCTAAGTGTCTGTGGTTTCTCAGCATGTCTGGCAATATGTGCTGTGCTGCCACTGTTTTCAAGTTTTAGTAATGCCATTCTGCAAAACATCCTTTGAGCTGTGAAAAAGGAGGACTTGCTTGCAGATACATGCCATAACCAGTTTCTGGCTGCTATTGTTGTTCTGACTAAGCTTTTGACTAGAAAATTTCAGGGAAGATATTTTTTAAATGCCTAAAGAAGAGTCTTGTGAAAAGAGAGACTACAGAGAGTTGAAGGAAAGAAAGAGAGGTATAGGTCAGAGGAAAATATGTTGAAGAAGAAATACGACAGAGGATTTGCTAGGGGTTATGGAGAGGATTAAAATTAATTTTCAAACAGTACCATGACAAAAACCTTCTAGATATTAAAGAGTTTGACTTCAATGGACTCTTATGTGCTTGAGGGAGCAGGAAAGACAGAAAGACCTTGCCAGATCCTAGAACTCGTCAGAACAGATATCCAAGTACAAGCCCTAATACCATGATGTAGTGTCTGCCTGCCCTGTCCAGCAAGTGTTGACACCTGGGGGGCTGGTGCACCATGTTAGGATGTCAGGGAGCAGTGATCCTCCACTTCCTGTCTTCAGGGTGTTGCTCTGAAGGATTCTGCTGGGTCCATTTTGGCCTTTCTGTTTTGGCAGGTTTTGTGGGTGTGTTGCAGTAGTGATGCCTTGTCCCATAAATCCAGCTCAATGCTGCAACTAGGACTAAGCTTGTAGGAAAGCCCAATTCTTGCTGAGGAGGAGGTATTCAGCAACAATATTTATTTGACCCAAAATTTCAAAAGGATTTGGCACTCAACCTGCTTTTTGTCGTTTGAAAACCAATCTCGGCTGAATGTGCTAAGCCTGACTGAGAAGGAGAACCTGGGGTCCTGTGTTGTCTTCTCTATTTCACCTCTGCAAGCCACCCTCCCTGGGCTGACAACTCATCATCTGTGTCTTCACAGTTTTCATTTGTTTGTCGGTAGGTCTGCCTCTGCTTAAACACTAGGCTTTCCTAAATTCCACCCTCCTTTTCCCTACACAGGTAGGAGGGGAGAATTTTATCTTTAATGTAAAAGCTGAGAAAAGCGTATCTAAATTAAGAAAAAGCATAACCAAGAATTATAGTCTGTGTGTGCAAAGGACAGAAGAAAAGCAGATGATCAAATTAACTGTCATTGTTATTATTGTTCTTATATTCTGATAATTATGGGAGTAAACAGCCAAAACCAGTTCTGGTGCAAGTGGTTGTGCTAGGGTCGATAGCTACTTGATTGAGGTTCTAAAAATTCCTCAGCACATTTAATGGGACCACAATTTTAAACAGTGGAAGAGACTGTACAAACCTGCAGCCTTATGGCTGTGACGGACACAGTTGAGGAGCTCCATGCATAGCTGATGTAACAAATCAGTTGCAAAGAGATACCCAGTGCTCCTCATCTTGGTCCATGCAATTTTTCTGTCCTCAACAGTACGTGTGTGACCCTTTCCAATGGAAACACTGCAAAGGTACAGAAACAAGAGCAATGCGGTCTAGAGGATTGGCCCAAACCACCTTTAACTCCTTTCCCTGCAATCTTACTGACTGTGGGGTCAGTAGGAGCTTCAGATATTAACCCATGCTGCATGGCCACTACTACCGATTTAGAGTAATATTATTCCTCAATTCATTTAATTACTTGCTTGTCTTATTTAAAGAATTGTCTTGGATTTTTCTTCAAGGTCATTGAAATATCTGTTGTCATTTGGCTTTCTATTTGAGTTTTTTACTATGGAGAAGGACTCCACCAGAGTTTTAACTGTGCTGTGATAAAAAATGGATGTTGGTTATTTAATAGTGGTGATGAACAACATCAGGGTTTTGTTCATCCAAAACTTTTACAGCATAGCCTGTACTTCAAGATTGCATGGAAGTACGTTTTAAGAAATCATATGAGTACATAGTATGGCTGTACCAGCCTCAGCATCTGGACCTTAGGGTGCTTTGATAAAGCCCAAAGGTTGTAGTCTGTTTTTTTGGCAGCTCTGTGCCTTTGACCAGATGGTGAAAGTGAAGGCTCATGCTGGTACTCCAAGAAACTGCAGTGCTGTGGCAGATAAATGCAGTCCTTCAGAAAACATTGCCAGCCAAGTCAGTTCAGGCCACAGCCTGTGAAGTTGCTTTCTGTACAAATCAAGCTATGATCCTTAACCTTTCCAGTTTTTCCTATCCCACACACCCTTTGCAGCACCTCAAGTGTTAGTTGCTTTCCTTGTGCTTTCTTCTTAGACTTTCTCACACCTTTCCCTAATCATGTTTTGCTCCCAGGACTCTTCCTGACTACAGTAACTGTGAGAGATTAGGCAGCAGCTTGACCAAGCAGGCACTTGTTTACGTTAATCTGTGTATAGTTATTCCTCATTAGGTGCTGGTTAATGATCTTAATGCATACGTAAGACCCTAATTTGCAAAGACATTCCTTTAGGTTCTGATATTGCTCCTTTGCAACTCTTGGATGAAACCTACTGAAAAAGACCTGCATGCTGGTGAGACGCAGCATCTTGTGTTTCCTTCAGGAGAGACCTGAAGACAATGTAAATTTTTCAGAGTACTTTTTAAATTAGTTTTTGACTTCTCTTACTTTATTGTGCTAAAATTTTTCTTTGAACATGAGAATGCTGGATATAACTTCTTGGAGGGAGTTCTGCCTACAAATCATAGTCTGAAGCTTCAATGCTTTCCTTAATGTGACACATATTTAGTGTGTTGGGAGTGTTGACATATGTCCAGAGAATTCAGGATCAAAAGCTGGGAAAAGGGCATCATGGGGCATTCCTGGTAGTATGTCTCACCCCCAGGCACTGATAGTGGCGTGTTCAACCTGTCCTTCAGCCCCCATGAAATATTTGACACTTTTTCTTGTGCTCAGACATTGCGGATGAAACATCTTTTTTGTACCTTTTGTTTTTGTCTGGACAGCTTCATGACTATAAAAAGAATTCAATGACATGCCCAATCCCTTCACAGATAATCATATTTCTTTGTTAACAGCTGCCCACTTATGTGCTAAAAATGCTTTTGAATGTAAATGGTAAGTGGCACATGGCACAGAAACTTGCTAAAACAGGCTTTGCCCTCAGTGGTACCAGCACCCTTAGGACTAGGATATGGCTGGGTAGAGAAATACTTTTACCTTCAAGTGCCTTAACATTTCTGCATAGAAAACGTGGGCTGTCCCATTTTTCTTTAGTGATTTATGGCTGCCGATAACTTTGATGCATATTTCAATGATAATTTCCTATTTCTATTAACTTGTAATGCATCAGTGATACCTGTGACAGTCAAATACGTATTAATAGCTACACGGCATTTTTTCGCTCCTGCCAAGTACAATACCATTTTATTTTCATAAAAGAATAAATAATTTATAGCAACTGAATTGGTGTGCATGAGTTTGAGTGTTTCAAAAGGTAAAATAAGCCAGTCCAAGATCAAATGAGATGCTTAGACTGAATGTTACAAGCTCATACTTAGCATTCAGCAGTGCTCCTACAAACTGTCTTGGTGCAGGTTGGTGCTGTGGTGGTCCTCGTCATAGCTGGAGGCACTTGCTGAGCTGTGCATCTTCTGGGGCTGTGTGTCCCAAAAGGCCAGATGAGCTGGAACTGACAGCTGCTGCAGGCTTTTGCTAGAAATGAGCCCACTTCAAAGGGAAGGTGGCAGAGCTGGAGGAGGGAAAGAGAGACATGTCTAAATGCTGCAGAGCTTCAAAGTACAGTAAGTGGTTAAACAGCCTTACTTAACTCTTTTCTACACACTTCAATAAAAGATGGAGTAGTGTGCAGTCGTTTAATCCCAGCCAGCCACTAAGCACCACTCAACAGATCACTCGCTATTACCCCTCCGTGAGTTGGGGAAAAGAATTGAAAAAAGTAAAACTCGTGTATTGAGGTAAGAATAGTTTAATAACTAAAATATTTAATAATAATAATGATGAAAAGTAATCTTAAAGTAACAAAAGGAATATAACAAAAAGAGAGAGAAATAAAACTCAAGAAAAGATAAGTGATACACAACTGCTCACCAGCCACTGACCGGTGCTCAGCCAGTCCCCAAGCAGTGATCCACCCTCCTGACCAACTACCCCCGGTTCATATGTTGAGCATGAGATTCTATGGTATGGAATATCCCTTTGGCTAATTTGGGTCAGTTGTCCTGGCCATGCTCCCTCCCAGCTTCTTGTGCACCTGCTCACTGGAAGAGTATGGGACACTAAAAAATCCTTAACTAAGGGCAAGTACTACTTAGCTACAATTAAAACGTCAGTGTGTTATCAACATCTCATGTTCAATCCAAAACACAGCACTATACTAGCTACTAGGGAGAAAATCTACTCTGTCTCAGCTGAAACCAGGACAAAGGGTAATAGCATCAGTTGTCCTATCATGGTGCGTGAGTTACCTTCAAGGTCTCTGAGGGGTTTTCTAGAAGGAAACAGTCATCAATATGTAATGTGACATCTCCAGATTTGAAGAGATTTCTAAGGAGGAAATTGCTGCCCTTTTCGCTCAGCTGTTTTCTTTGAGATGTTTCCATTGCCTTTTGCTTTTAAGCTAGTTAGAAACTTTGCTAGCAGTCTGTTGAAACCTCACTGAAATGTAGTAATGTGGTCATAAAGACTCACAGGCTGTTTCCCAGAGTGAGATGGCTCTTACAGTCCCCAAAATATTTCTACGCGCATAGCAACAATTTGTGAAAATCAGTGTGCACTTGAAAAAGTATAAAAAGAGAAGCAGGAATATAGCCCAAGTGTCCTACGAAAGAAGAAATATAGTCCAGACAAGTATTAGTAAGGCGGTCCTGAAAACAAATTAGAAAAAGGGGGCTTTAGACTCAGCACTGCCAGAAGAGAAGTTGGAGCTGTAAGCAGCTGGTTAACGCTTGCTGCCTTAGAAGCTTATCAGGACTTCCTAGATTTTCCATACAAAACTAGGATGACATGAGTGAAATGCCTTGAATCCATCAGTTTTTCCTCCTAAATCAGCCATGTCTCTCATTTAATGATGTCTATCAGGGTAAAAATAGCAAAGTGCTCTCAAGTGTGGGTTGTAGAGGAGAGGTTTTAGATTAAGCTCCATAAAACTAACAAAACACCCACCTGCTTTCTTCAGAATAAACATAAATAAATTTAGTCAGGCGCTCCTGTTACTTCCCCCAGTTTTCAGTGCAGCACCTTTCTCAGAGCTGCCTGTCCTGTGCTCAGTGTGGAGCACATCTGGGGTCTGACCCTGCAGCTGCTGATGCCTTTCTGTTGCCTTCAGCTGGTGTTGCTCCATCTCAGGGTCTCAGCACTGAGACCAAAGCACCCAGTGGCTGTGACAGATGTTTTTTATTGCATTGCAGGAGAAAACCATCAAGTGTGTGGTTTGTTTTTAACCCCATGTGGGATGACTTGCATGAAGGTGGAGTGCTATCAGCACCGCTGCAGTTCTGCCTTGCGGGCAGGAGTGTCACCTGGGAGGGTGCCTGGAGGCAGTCTGCATGGGCTGAGATCATTCACCCTCCATGGTGTTAATCCCATCGTTCCTAGCCCTTGCCAGATTGCTAAACAGGCACAATGGGTGAGGGGGGTTCAGCTTTTAACCTCTGTAAAATACCTTTTCTGAAAGTTACCATCCAAGCATCATGCCAAAATGCAGACCTGCCCTCAAGGAGCTGCATGGACTCAACAGACAAGAAAAAAAGAGAGAATCTTGATCAAATTTGGAATCTTCTCACTTTTCTGGTGATTCTAAAATATTCAATGTAGTAAACCACAGTGTCTGTGGGCCTCATGTCTCATCTGTGCTTTAACATGCAGTCCAAAGATTTCCATTTGATACCTGAAAGCATATGTGAAAGCAGCTTTTCCACATCCATATAATCTAAAGCTGAGCTATGTATGTATAAAATAGTCTTTTCAAATTTGGCTGAAAATATGTTGCTTCTGGCTTGACTCTTATGCCAAAGCTTTGGGTCTGAGATGTTTTTTCAGCCAAAGCTCTAATCTGACCACATTAAAAATTTGGTATAATATTGGAAACATTGAGCAAACCTGAAGGCAAATGACATTACAGTGCTGTGTTGTATTAGGAGACATTGAAAAGGTTTTTAAAAATAGTTTTATTTTTACATCAAAACTAAATGTGAAATTCTCTATAAGAAAATAGACTTTTCATTTAAATAGAAAAAAAATATTTAGTGCAAAATTCTGCCATGCTGTTCTTGCAAGCCTAAAATTTATGGCATTTCTCTAGAATTACTTGTCTTGGGTCACTGTTCCCCAACTGCCTGAGTACAAAATTGATGCTATATATATAGCATCAATATATATATATATAGGCAATGTTTCCTAAAAGTTACCCATAAATATTGATAATAAAAACTTCACAAATTTTAAGATAGGGATTTTAAAAAAGACAATTCTCCTTAGGGTTCCATGCAACACCTGTATGTGTTCACGTGTAAGACACTATATGCAGTCACCTGTGTATGTGTAATCTGAAATGCAGTTTGCTCATAAGCCTAAACACTTATATTCTTTTGAAAACCTCAGAATTTCCAGTGAGTTTTTGCTACAAAGCTCTTGTTCTCTAGCACCTTATGGATCACTTCCAGATTCATTTTTGAAGCTAAAGGACTTGCTAGCTGATCCGTGCTTTGAGAGATCCAGCCATGTTTAGTGACTAATCGTATAAAAACCAATTGCAGTGTGTTGTAGAGTATAAAGGTGTATGTAGTTGTTTCAACAAACATATATAAATGGATACAACACTGAAAATACAGTATTTAGGGGTAATTGTTTTCCTGGGTGACTAAAATTAGTAGCAATTAGAGTTTAGTTAGCATGCCCTTCAAAAGCTTTGGTAAAAAAATAGTTGCTGGACGTTTTTTTCAACCTGATGATCCATCTTGTTGATTATAGTCCCTTATAAATAATATTACCATGTGCCTTTCAGTTGTATTTGCTGATACTTTGTTTTTGCTCCTATGTAATCATTTTAAGTTCCTGTTTGTTGTTTTTTTTTTTAATGAATATTGAGTTACAGTAAAATATTTTTTCTGAATAAAAACATCTTTTAAAAATCCAGTATAAAGCATGTGTCTCTCTAGTCCCAAATAAAATTTAATCTAGCAATGCATGTAATTTAGGCAACAGTCTGTCATTACGACCTTTCAGCCTGAACTAATGAGATGTGATATAAACACCACAAAAGGTAGGCACAAATATATAGAAGGAGAGTGCAAATTCTATGTGCAAGTGGGGCAACAGAAGTTGGGATTAGGGGAGAAGTCATGGAGGACTGAAAGGTGTTTTAATTGAAGAAAAAATGGTTTGTTTTGGTGTGGTTTTTTTTTTTTGGTTGGGGTTTTTTTGTTGTTTTTTTTTTAGTGGAGATCGCTACATGAATAAAACCACAAGCTTATGTGAAAGAGGTGACAAAATTAAGATGCAGGGAGAAGGTATCACAGCCTAGATTTGAGAAATTCAGGGGCACATGGGCAAATTTCCCGTCTTAGCTGTGTGCTAGAGTGTGAGTGGTGAGTGTGGAGGATGTGTGATTTGTGGAATGTGTGGAGAGGCAGTGCTTTCAGGAAGACATGACTGCAGTAGTGCAGAACTGAGCCCCGGCCAGAGCTACATTTGTGGCTGCATGGATTCAGTCCTGCGAGTTTCAGGGGCCTGGGGGTAAGGCAGGAATAGCTCAAGCCTGCTGCTCTGTGCTTTGCAGATCTCATCACCATAATGGGCTGGTAAGCCACTGATCCTGTATGAGAAAAATATTTTCAGCTGTCACTTAAAAAAATGAAACTGTCTTTTGAATATACCTAGGGAAAGTTGGTAGGGAAAAGTGAGAGGACAGGAGATGCAGCAGGATACCATATAGGTAAAAGAAAGGGAGTGAATGAATAAAAAAACAGTTGCTGGGGACTGATGCTAAAGAGCAGACCCTACTATGGACAAAATATAGGGGCAAACATTCAGCTATTGGGTGTGTCTGTATTAACTTGCTCTTTTTGTTAGCTTGAACAGAAACACGATGATAGTGTGCTTGTCTTACTCAAAATATACACTAGTTTCCTTTAAAAGTGCATTGCAATGGACAGAGATTATGCCAATGTGTTGGGTTTTACTTACAAAAGCAGAATGTGAAGAGCGAGTTTGATACTCTTACCATACTTACTCTTACTCTTTACCCAAATAAAATAAATTTAGTGATGCATGTACCCAAGAAATTGGCTGGATGGTCACATCCAGAGAGCAGTAGTCAACAGCTCAATGTCCAGATGCAAAAAGGTGACAAGTGGTGTCCCTCAGGGTTCCATACTCGGANGGGTCCATACTGGGACCAGTGGTGTTTAATATCTTCATCAATGATATTGACAGTGGCATTGAGTGCACCCTCAGCAAGTTTGCTGACGACACCAAGCTGGGTGGTGCAGCTGATATGCCAGAGGGATGGAATGCCATCCAGAGGGACCTGGACAGACTGGAGAAGTGGGCCCAGGTGATCCTCATGAGGTTCAACAAGGCCAAATGCAGGGTCCTGCACCTGGGCCAGGGCAAACAGCATTATCAGTATAGGCTGGGAGAGGACTGCTAGAGAGCAGCACTGCAGAAAAAGACCTTGGGGTACTTGTAGATGAAAAGCT